>VDFB02253752.1:109484-142528 GCA_007258455.2 Sequoia sempervirens | reverse complement strand
TATGATTTATCTTAATGATTGAAATAGATTATTTATTTTAATGTTGGATTAAATGATATTTAAATATTTAAATAATTTAATTATTTTTGGAAAATCATATATTGCAATTAATTAATAATTAAATATTAATTATGGCTTAATTATTTTAATCAATTAATTGGTGGTGGATAATTGTGTGAATAATTTATTGAAAATAAATAGGTAATGTGAAGTGCAAGAAAAGTTGAAAAACAGGAATTAAAGCAAGAAAACAAATAAAAGAATAAGAAAGACTGTGTGAGCCAATAGGAAGAGAGATATGGGAAAAAGCTAGTTTTAAAGAATTGATTTTCTTTTAATTTGGGTTTTTTTGAGAGTTTTTGGGAAAAGGGGCAATATATTTTTATTTCATTATGAATTTTGGAAAAGTTCACACACAGAGAGAGAAGATCTGAAAGTTGAAGTTGCTCAAGTTCGTTCTGGGCTAAGGATTTGGAATCAAGTTCGAGGGCATCAGAATCAAGCAGGCATCCTCAGACTTTCAAATAAGCATTGGACATCAGGTTCTTCTTATACATTCTTTCTAGTATTTGCTTTCATCTTTGTGCTTTAGAGAAAACAAAACAAAAGTTAGTAAATATGGTTTAATGTTGTTACATGTTACTTTTATTATTTAAAAAAAAAAAATTATTCGTGTTATGAGTGTGTTCTCTGGGGTTTGCACGACGGGCGTTACATCATCGCCCTAGTGGATGACCCCAACTCTCGTGTACCGAATTGAATCTAAAGACACCTCTCTTAGAAGTGGAATTTTGTCAATCTAGACTAAGCCTCCAAGAACTTTATACCTCAGAGAAGTGAAGGTGGAGAGTGGGTTACCCTCTCCTCCCAATTTTTTTTCATTGTTCCCTTTCATCTATGGATTTGGGTCTCACATACCCTTGAGGTATATAAAGGATTCCCTAGCAACCTTCTGTATCCTAGATTAAGACCTTTCAACTATAGCTTAGTGTGATGCAAGGGATGTAGATTGTTCCCTAAAGTTACTCAACACGTACTCCCTTAGGTTGAGATAGAAATCCTCATGGTGAACTATGATAGTTCTTGAGGAGAGAGAGAGAAGGTGAGCTCGTGGCATCCATTGATGACCTTGTGCCACTAGAACTCTACCTAACCACCTTCGTGAGAAAGGGTGCTCCACCCAAGTATCAAGGAGTATTAACCCAAGCTAGCTTGGGTGGTGGGCCTACAATAAGTTATAATCCCACTTGACTAATTTAGGTTTGTGAACAAGTGCTTGAAGTGTCTTCTTGTGCAAAACCAATGGAAAATGAATCAGCCAAGGGGATAAGGATTGAACATACACTACAAAATCCATCAAACTTGGCCACTTGGCTTGTTTGTGTGCTTTTAATTCTATCTCACCAAGGAAAACCTTCACCTCATCCAATTATTCATATCCTAATCATACTATCCTAATCCACTATTTTCATCTTAATCACCCCCCATCTCATCATAACCATCCCTTATTATCTTAATCATTGATTTTCATCATATCCCCCCTTCTTCTTAATCACCTTATCCTAATCATCCCATCATAATCCTCTATAATCTTTCTAAATATCAATATTGTTCTAATCATCCCCTAATTCACTCCTAATCCTCCATTTAGGACCCTAAGCCTAATTTTTCCAATTCATTTTAGGTCCTAATCACTATCCTAATCATCCTCCATAAATCCTATCTAGTTTCATCATTAATCTTGGTCCTAATATCCTCTATCCACCATCTTTCTTAATCCATTCTTCATTATCATCCTCAATCTTCATCCTTCATCATCATCTTAATCCAATCCCCCTTTCCAACCTAATACCATTTTAACCAAATCCTAATCTAATCCATACACCCCTCATCAAAAATCCAATCATCTATCTACCTAACTCAAACATACATCCAATCCCCCATCCTTAATAAAAAACCATCACTTGGGCATTAAAAATGGTTGACTTAATCTCCTTCATACATCATATTCTTTCATCATCATCCAAATATTTCATAAGGATCCTATCCTTAATCCACGATCATCCATTTCAAATCTAATTTCCCAATCAAAAATCAAGACCTCAATTTGATTTCATCTTTAATCCAAACTTGATTAAGAACAATATCCTATCTTAAGTATAGTTATCAAATCCAATCAATTTCTATTTAAGAACTTTTCCTATCTTAAGTAGAAATCAAATCCAATTAACTTTTGCTTAGGAACATTAGCCTATCCCAAGTATAGAGAATCAACCTTAATCAAATAAAATCATCCTAAGGTCTTGACATTTGATCCCAAGTCTAATCCCATCCTCCATATTCATCTTTTATTCTTCTAATCTCCCATCTTGTCGTAATCATCCCCTAACATATATCCAATCCATTCATAATCTATCCCCATCCAAAACCAATCCCAAACTTTCCATTTCCAATCAACCCTCCTCCATGTCTAATCACTTAAGCTATCCTCCATCTAACCTAATCTATTCTAATCCACCTTCATCCATTCCAACCCAACCCAATATCATGCACCCATTTCCTAATCCCTATGATGATAGTGAGAGTATTTTGGATTGCCTTGAATTCATGATCATTAGACAAAATTCTCCAAGCCTTCACCAATCACCCATACAAAGTTCCTCTCAAATCCCACCCACACCCTCATCACCTATATCATCGTCATGGGATCCCATCACCAATCATCTCTTCATCCACTAGTTTAATAATGATAACGATGTCATGCGTAGCTATCTCCTTGGTTTGGTGCTAAACTTCCACCCTCCCCACTTTCCTCCAATCCCAACCCATCACCTCTTGCTTACAATTCCCCTTCCTTTGAAAAGGGAGACCAAACCTTTAGCCAAAACTCCCCATCCGAACTCCCCATCTCCACATCCATTTCAAGCTCCTCATCCTCATCATCCATTTACCAAACCATGGAAAATTCCAACTCTTATTCCACGTGTTCATCTCCCACTTCCTTTCAATCCACATCACCCCAATCATACCAATCAAATTCACCCCATGTCCCTCCTAATAACTTCCTCCAAGGACTATTTGTAAAGGTGTGTAATTCCCCATGCAAAAACAAAGTTGCACAATCTTCTTATGTCATGCATCCACCTTCATCACCTCCACATCAAGATAAATCTCAATCCCCTAAGTCTCATGAATCCTCTACTACTCCATCCATTCAAGTTGAAGCATCTATCCAAAATTCTTCCCCCATCACACCATCCACATCAAATGAACCATGTCCATCTCCTAATCCAAAGCATGCTAACATAGACCCCCCTCCATATAAAGATCAAAATACCCATTCCACTCCATTACATGACCCCTCTCTAGATCAATATCAAATTACACCTTCCATTTCATCTAATGATCATCTCCCCTCTCATGATCAAAACACCCCTACCACTTCATATCATGATCACCCTCCATCTCACAACCAAGATAACACTATACCATCTACCCCATCCCATGATCCTATCCCAAGTCAAGATCAAAGCATCCCTTTATCTCCATCTCATGATCCTAATCCCCCACAAGAGCCCATCACCCCTATCCAAGCTACCCATTAACCACCTACTTACCAATTGGGTTCCTCCACTTTCATCAACACTGGTCTACTCCAAGAGACTATCATTCCTTCCATGTCATATCTCCCCCAAAATAGACTCACATCTTTCTTCTGAAATAATAAGTATCCCATTGGAAAAAATATTTTTAAAGTCGTTCATTATCAAGGCAAAGGGTTAGGCATTCATGAGCAAGGAAATTTAGAATTCCTTAATATCATATAAAATCTTAATTATCATGGCCTTAGCTATAAGGTTCTAGACGTTGGTACTCCTTCCACTCATCCTAAATCTAAAATCCATCCATCTAAATCCAAATATCCATGTTCCTCATCCTCCAAATCTATATTGGGCCCTTATGTTCCAAATCCCAATCCCTCATTCCTTCCATCCATTTTGGGTCCCTATGTCCCATTTAACAAAGTCCTTCATCTCCTCCATCCATCTTGGGTCCTTACATTCCACCACCTAGCATTCCTATTCCAAAACCCCATTGTCCTCTTTATCCATCACCTCATATCTAAAATCAAGATCAACCAAGGCACACACCTTTGAAATCATTCCAACTATAGTGTAGAAAAATGTATCCCTTTACATTTTCACACTTGTTTGGGCCCTCCCTGCTAAAATTGGGCTTTTTTATACCTTATTTGGCCCTATTTTCATCGACAAGCCTTATTTAATGCATCTTTCTGAGGATAATCCCAACACATATCAAATGAACACTCATAATTTAATGATTTTGGTTTGTATGGCCTAGATTTAGTGATCTAGGACTCACACGCCACCTTGGGCATATGGGTCCCACCTAAGTTTTGGGGCCTAAACTTGAATTTGACATTAAACCCAACCTTTATTGAAATTTATGTCCCAAGCTTAGCCTACTAGGACTCATACGCCACAACTAGAGTATGAGTCCCACTTAGCTTGGACCTAATTTTGAATTCAATTCTTGGTGGGATTTTATTCCCCAAGATCTAATGTCAGCTTATAGTGTTGTAATTTTAAGAAATTTGGCATAAACAAGTATAAATATAAGGTTATTTCACATATTTTCTCCTAGCAAGTTTACAAGTCATCTAGAAAATTGATGAGGGCATTCCTATAGCAAATTTATGATCACAAGAGCATTCAAAAATAGTCAAGAGTTGATTATCAAACAATTTAGAGCAACATTCAACATTCAAGCATCATGTCAAAGTCATCATGCATCATGTTTGTTTTTGAGCTAAAATTTGTGATGTAAGTTCCTATGATTCAAGCAAGCATTCAATAAAGATCTGTAACATACAAGAAAAACTCAAGATCCACATTCATACTAGCTATTACATACAAGTTTGTAGCCTTTTGTTCAAAAGTTTGGTGAGTTGCAACATAGCTTTTTTGTTTATTCATCATTCCTTCTTTCTATTTTATTTCATTTCAACGTTTGATTACCAAAATAGGGTTTGACCAAGGAAAACCCCTATCCATTAACAAAACAAAATTTTTCTCTCTCTTTGGTGTGTGATTTGTAGATTTAGGTTGAAGGTCCATTAAAGAGAAAGATTGGAGAAAAGTTGTCAAAGTTGTCATGTATATTGTAAAATCACAAAAATCATCTACAAATTATAATTCAATGTTTTAGACTTAGAGATTTGATAGGAGAGAAGTTATAGAAGACCACTAGAGGATATTAGAGTTTTAGATCAACCTTGATATTAAGACTAAATCACCAGTTGTGGCGTATGAGTCCTAGTATACCAAATTTTAGGCATTTTCTATAGATCCTGATTCAGCAGTTCCATATTCTAATTTTGGACTGAAACCCTAAACTGGGATTGAATTGCACCTACTAACGTATGAGTCCTAGTGTGCTTAAAAAGTCAAGTTTTCACTATTTCAAACCTTGTTCTGAGCCTCTTCAACTTTCTAGGTGCACCTATGTCCTTTAGTTTGATATTTTGATTTGAGTTCATTTTCTAAGTTGCATTGTTAGGTTTTGCATGTTACTTGTCTTTCCAAACCTCACTTGGTGGTGAACCCCCTTATTGTCTTTAATCACACCCTACGGCATCCTATTGCAGATCTCTTTCCCTAATTCCATCATTTACTTGAGATCTTTAGGGTTTCCTTGAGTGAAACTTGAAGAAAATAGGTGGAAAGGTCCTAAACCCTAGTTCCATCTTCCAAAAAGATAGAGCCAAGCCTATTTTCTAGGTTTCACCAACATACTACTTACATCAACTCATCCATAATACATCAACATCATTCATATCCATCTACCTATACCATTGCTTTTGGAAGCAATTTGGATGCCAAACCTCAAATGCATAAAGCCAAAAATCAAAGGATCAACATGTCCGCTCAAAAAGACATGCAAAAAAAAAGAAAAATATGATCCAAAATCAAGAACCCCAAAGGCCACAAAGGCCCATGAAGAAAACATCAAAGTCAAAAACCATGTGGATTCCCAAAATACTCATAGAATCAATGCATCCCAAAGAAAAATCAAAATTGGCATCCAAACTTGCTAATCCAAAAGCTTCATCCAATTCTAAGTCCCCCATCCCATCTAATAATCCTTCACCACCTTCATCCATTTTAGGTCCTTATATCCAAAAATATTCATCCACTCCTCCATTTAAACCTCAAAATCCAAAATCCACCTCACTTCCACAATTCCACCACCCTTCAAGGTGTGTGTCAATGTTGATCTTGCTAACATTTCCATCCAGTCATCCACAAGTATTCCATCAAGCCATCCATTATCCAACATCCATATTCCATCCTTCCATCCCTCTTATCCAAACCTTTGCATAAATCCATATTCCTCTCCCTCTCCCAATCCATTTTTATCCCCTTTACCACTATTCTACCAACGACTATGAGCATACATCCAATTACCATGGTTCATTATAGCACATAATCAAGGGATACCATCTATGTAACTAGATGCTTGAGTCCTACCTCCCCATCCCCTTACACTCTACACTTGGGGGAAAGCTCCATCCATACCACATCTTATCCACATCCTCCATTATCCCTCTGGTCTATCCATCATCCTATCCAAATCCATCTCTCCCTTTCCACTTTTGATCTTGACAAGGCTAGAGATCTTCATATCCACCATACATTATATCCTACCTCCCTTATGCTATCCATATCGTTCATTCCACATCTCCCATCCTATCCAAATCAATCCTCTTCCCATCTTTGATCTAGATAAGGAGTATTCATGATATCGCCATGCATCTTATACTATCCATATCATTCATCATATATCCCTCATCCTATCCAAATCCATCTTACCTTCCCATCTTTGATCTTGATAAAGAGCCTAGGGGTAAAATATCCATACATCCATATCTCATCAATGTAATCTTGATCAAAAAATCCATATCTCCCATATCCAATATCCTATCTCCATCACCCCATCCTACCTAATTCACCCTCTCTTTTCACCCTTGATCTTCATAAAGCTAGGGGAAAAATATTCATGCATGCTTTGGAAAATCCCATCCTCAATCTTACTTCATCCATGTCCTTTATGCATTATCCTCCCATCTCATGCTACCATTCTTCCATCCATGATTTCACTACCTCTAGTGTGGGACATTTTAGTCCTTTGCAACTAGTCCTTAGGACTTCATCCTCTTATCCTTCATCCACCATCTTCTTATCTCCCATCACCTACCTTCCATCTACTAAATTCATTTATCTCCTATCCACATAATCCATTATCCTCCCATCCTTTTCCTAAGACATGGCTCTCCCTTGTCATTGGATCCCATCCATTCCTCTATCCTAATCATCCTATCCACCATCCAATTGTATCTTATCCATCCATCTATTCTTCCAATCCAACCATTCCCATCCAGTCCTATCCAATGCAATAAAATCCTAATCCATGCAATCCAATCTTGCAAGCTAGTGCATCATCCTTAAGCAATCCATCATCTTAATCTAAGTCAAGCTCAAATAGATTGATCCACTTTAATCTAACTATCATCAAAGGGATGCATCCTTCCCAATCCAATCATCATCATCAATCCATCAATCAACCCATCAATCGATTTTTAGCTTGACTTGGAGCATAGTCCTTGTTTTCTTTTGGTTTGTTGTCCGTGCTTGCCTATTACTTGTGTGTTTTATCATTTTTTGCATTTATCATGGTCTTTTGCACTCTATTGCCACAAGGGAATCATGGTCTTCCATATCATGGTGTCATAAGGCATATGTTTGCACTTGACCTTTTTGATCATGTACTTGGCACATTGTCATCCTGGTTCCTTATACCTTGGTGCATAATGTCAAGTACAATATCAAATCTAGGTTGCTCTTTTCATTGCAGTATGATGATCATCCATCCTCCCTCTCCATCCATGTCTTCATCATCCTTATCATCTCTCATCCATCATTAGGTAGCTCACCCTTTCATCTTTTTATCCTTCATCCTTTATTCTTCCCATCTATTTTGAGAGCACACCCGTGTTCTTTGAACCCGCATGTCCTCTCGAGGGGGCATACTACCTCTTAGTCATCCTTCGTCATCCTTCCTAGTGAATGGGGCATCATGCCACTAGTCTTTATCCCTTTCCTAGCCACTATGTTTTGTTCTTCTTTGAAATGATGTTACTTCTCTTAGTCGCAACATCATCTCAAAGAGGGGAAAAATGTAGTACCCAAAATAATATTTAATTAATTAAATGCTTGTTATTTATTTAATTTAACCCACTTACTTTATCCTAATAGTTAATTAAATAACTATTCATTATTTATTTAATTGATTTCTCCATTATCCTTTATCCACGACCTTTAATTAAAGATAAGGTCTTTTCCCACTTTCCTCTAAATCCCCTAACCTTGCTTAAGTTAATTAGTCCTTGATTAATTAACTTTAACCCCATCCTAAACATCATTATCCCATTCTCCAACTTTTAACTCCACCCAAGTTAATAAACCCTTGGTTTATTAACTCAACCCATTCTCATTAAATCTATTAATCCTTGATTAGTTGATCTAACCCTCATCCTAATCTTGATTATCATTATTTTCTAATTTTAAATTCCTAAATCTCACCTACCCCCACTAACCTCTTACACAAGCCACCCTATGAACCACCCTATCTTTTATACAAATTTAATGCCTCTCTTCCCAATGTGTACTCACACATGTGTGAGCACACCTCCCCATTTCACCCCTATCCATCTTGTGACACTTGTCACGTGGCTAATCAATCTTCATTCCTTGATCCAAACCACATATTTTTTTCAATCTCAACCCTCCATTAACCAACCAATCCTAGCCCTTGATCCCTCTCACCAAATTTCTATATAATGAGGCCTTGGCTTTCATTCTTTAAACACACATTCATCCCATCCTTATGCTGCTCAAATATCCAAATACATCTTCATCCTACCATCATCATGCTAAAATTGTGAGCAACCACATCCCTTCAATCATTGGAGAAAATCTACAAGACAAGGGTACATCTTGTGAGCTCAATCCATGAAGAGGAAGGAGCTATGAAGGTAGAACATTCTTGTGTTTATTTCTTATTCATTCTCATCTATTTACCTTCTTATTCATCTTTCCTATCTTCAAGTGGAACATGATTATTATAAACATATTGATAACTTTTTGTATGATTTTCTTGTACCATTTAAAAAAGAAAACAAAATGCTTAAACTATGTAGTCAAATGGACAACAAAGATTGTGGGATAGACGTTAAAGATTTTTTCACCCATCTTTAGTAGATAATTATGTTCTTTTGTGTCTTGAAAACTGTGCACTTAAATAAAATCCTTATTTTCTAATGTTCAACTATTACTTTGATTTTCCTTCCTTCTAAATAGTTGCTATCTATTTTGTATTGGCCATTTTTTCTCATGAACATTCCATTTTTTGATTTGTAAAAATCAATGAAATTATCATCCAACAAAAAATTAGGTGGCATAAAATTGAATCGATTTCTAATGTCTCGTGAGCGACTTCTAATATTGTAATTTTTGGTATTTATTTATTTTATACAAAAATCATTGTGGTCAATTTTAAAATCGACATTCAATTTTCTTTCCAATTATTAGGGTCCAGGTGAATCTATCAAGCCAAGCAACAATACTCAAATTTTGAGCCAAGTGCTAGGCCAAATATTGGTTTACACACAAATGAGAAATCCAATAGGGAATCAAACAATAAAAAAATGATGAACTCCAACAACACTGAAATCACATGTTTTCACACCAACAAATGATTTTATGTGCTTGATAGAAATAAGAAGGACTTTATAATAGTAGATGAGTTGATATCTTCTATGTCAAAGTTTGACGGAAATCCTATGTGACAAACATTAAAGAAAAAAACATTATATAACGTCAAATATTTTGTATTGATTTTGTCAATCCTAAGACCTATGTCTTCTTTTATTTCTAAAGTGTAGTCTTAGCAATAGATTAATCAATGCATAAGATTAATGAAAAGAGATTGTTTTAGAATACCATCTCATATACAATAGTAAGTGTCACAACATATGTCTTCTAAAATTGTAGTGAATAAATTTTGTTTTTCAATCAATAAAACCATTACTCTATGAATGGATAGTATTTGATTACATTGATGTAAATGATAAATATAAAGATAAATAAATTTCAAGACATATAGCCATGCAAAGAAATGGAGAGATAAGAGTAAGGATAAAGTGAGAACACACTCAAAAATTGATTACAAATGCACAATATATAGTCATTAATTCTAGACACCATTCAAACATGGTGGAGGAACATTATAATGTAATGACACCTACCACATAAAGATATAAAATTGGTGAAGAAATAAATTGCATACCTACTAATATTTTAATTTTTTTTGTAAGTGCTCAATCACATTCTTCTCATCTTCATGTCAATCCTTTACTTGTCTCCTCTATTTATTAAAAGGAAAATTATTATTGATTTTGCATTATTTTGTTTTAAAGTTTTTATTTTATTCTTTCTTTCTTTTTAAAATAAAATAAAATAAATGAAATCATTTTAACATATGATTTCATGCAAAACATTAATATAAAGTTGAGTATAAACTGCACATTAATGACACCTACCACATAAAGATATAAAATCGGTGAAGAAATAAATTGCATACCTGTTAATATTTTGATTTTGTTTATAAATGCTCAATCACATTCTTCTCATCTTCATGTCAATCCTTTGCTTCTCCCCTGTATTTATTAAAAAGAAAATTATTAACGATTTTACATTATTTTGTTTTAAAGTTTTTATTTTATTCTTTCTTTTTTATTTTATTTTAAAAATAAATGAAATCATTTTAATATATGATTTCATGCAAAACATTAATATAAAGTTGAGTATAAACTGCACATTAATGACACCTACCACATAAAGATATAAATTCGGTGAAGAAATAAATTGCATACCTGTTAATATTTTGATTTTGTTTATAAATGCTCAATCACATTCTTCTCATCTTCATGTCAATCCTTTACTTCTCCCCTATATTTATTAAAAAGAAAATTATTATCGATTTTACATTATTTTGTTTTAAAATTTTTATTTTATTTAAAAAATAAATGAAATCATTTTAACATATGATTTCATGCAAAACATTAATATAAAGTTGAGTATAAATAACATAATAAGAAAAATAATAAGTATTTATTATATATATGTAAAACATTAATATAAAATTAAAAATAAATATTAAGAGAATGAAATAAAAGATCTGTTATATTATTCTTAAAGATTTACATAGCTTTCTATCCATAATCTGTTTACCTCCTTTTCTCGCTTGTTTTTACTTTTTTGTGCATTTCACAATCTTGGGATCTCCAGAGGTTACAAACGTTTCTTAAGGTGATCTCTGTTGAACACATCTGATTTTGTAAAGGATGACACTTTGAAAATTTGTTGTACGGTTGGAGTTGTGGTATCTGTGACTGAAAGCCCTAACTCACACCATGTTTACATTAGTTTGAAAGAGATTGTATCTATATTCACTAGACTGATTTTATTTGTGTTGTTCTATTGAATGTAATGCAGGCTATGTTACATTTTATCTACGGAGACACCCTTCCAGATATGGATGAACACGTATGGTCATCGCCAGTGACTGCTTCACCTCCTTGCCCTTCAATGTCTTGGTCAATGGCTGAATGTTTACTTGCAACAGCAGATCGGTTTATGCTAGATAGATTAAAGAGTTTGTGTGAGGCAAGAATCTTTCAAAGCATATCCATAGAAAATGTCTGTACAATTAGAGGTTGTGTAGTCAGAAGGATTCAAATATTTGAGGGAGAATTGTCCATCTCTGCAGTCAGAATTGCTGGAAACAGTTGCACGGTTTGAGGATGATTCTGGCATGATAGAAAATAGGGGAGAGGACCCAGTACCTGAGTATGATAAAATGTTCAATAATTTTATCAATATTGGACCAATAGTTGTGACTTCAAAGTTGTTAGTGTTGATGATGACTACCCATAATTAAACAAAATGTATTCCTTTGATCTAAAAAACAACCAATCATGTGATTCCACATTAGCACTCAATAAAACATGTTGTGAATGCACAAGTATTGGTCTCACTTTTTTTTTGGGTCTTTTTGGACACCTTGATAAAAAGCATGCTGATGTGGCATCATATTTGATGATGTGGCCCTGAAACCTTAGTGCAGGGGACTTTCCAAGTAAGCTGCTGTAATAAATTGGGAGTGATTTGAAATTTCCACATAGGATAATTAGAGGCGGGAAGTTAGGGTGCACAACTACTGGATCCTCTCCCCTAGTGAGAGCACATCGATCCATGATTCTGATGGCTTTGATAGCAACAGCATAGAGGCACACGCTTAATAATATAAAGCTCAATGCACAACATTTCAGAAAAAGCAATAGCCTGAATGCCATAATTTTGACATTGTGCTAGGTTTGCTGAATTGTCATTGGGATGGATGTTAGGTAGAAATGAACTTGTAATTTTTTTAATATTTTAGAAACCCTTGATGTGACAATAGTGGTTTCCATGTGCATCAATCTCTTTTTATAGGTTGATATGAAATGCAATGCAATAGACAATTTACATCAGGGCTGTCCTGTTACAGAAGCATCCCTTAGCTCAAGCAGGCCATTATCTCCCATAGAAACTGCAAGTTTTGCTCAGCTTGATAGAAGCTTTCCATCCAGTGGTAGAAAACTTGGGGAAATCAATCACAATGTCTTCATTAAAAAAAATCCAAAATAATGAAAATGAAGAATGTACAGAAAATTATATACAAGTAGTGAGAATGGTTGTTTTGAAATTGTTAATGTAGGGGCCAGAGATAAATCCTCCTTGCTTTCACAGGAGGAAAGGAGAGAAATTCCTTAAAATCAATCGTATATGCCTCTGCTTGCCCATTGTATGAAAAGGTTGTCTGTTTACTGTCAATTGCTGGATTTGGACGGTGCACGACCTATATGGCAATGTTACTTCTACACTTGTAAGGATTCTTGAAGGTGAAATGGCAATCGAAGTGGTCTTGTTTTCTTGGGTTATGATTTATTTTTCATGTGGCAGTAATATTACTGATGTGAAATAATCGTTGGTGCTAATTCATGATTATTGTAATTGATTCAATATCTATTGTTCTGTATCCCTCTTGCTTGCTTGACACCTGCCATTCCAGTGTCTAATCTATCCTTCCTCAGCCATGTTGGATATGTGCAACCTTGTGATGTGGATCACAGTTGTTCCCAACCTTAATATTCTCTAACTTTGTTTTGATTGTTACGTAGGATTTGGGTACAATAGGATACACCTATTTCTCTCATTTTCTCTGATCGTATGTTTATGGTACTCCATATTTTGGTGCATCCATTTTTTTGTGCCTCTATACTTATGTATTTTCAGCTTTCATTTCTTCCTATGTTGATGTTTGATCGAATTTATTTAAACTCCACTTAAACTACTATTAATATGTTGAGGGTGTGTTTTATGGTGGTGGTGATCTTGGAAAGTATGGCTTCTTTGTGGCACAATTCTCCACCCATTTACTTGTGGGAGAAGAGTGATTCCTTTGGCTAGAACATTGAAAAATTATGGCAAGCCTTTGGCATCCCCTGTGTGAATGTGGAAATGGTGATTAGAACTATTATTGGGCAGGATTGGTTGAAATAGCCTCTATGAATTTCGACATGGTGGTTCCTTGCACATTACCTAGGATGGACAGACATTTACTTGTCTGGTGAGGACCCTCCTCTCTTTGAATCTAAGTTCATGACAGTATATTATAATGTGAATTTGATATTTTAGATTTTTAATTGGTGCACAAAACACAGGATAGTAGATGCAAGTGTCCACTTGAATCTCGAATCCAGAACGCTGGTCAAATTCAAGCACGATTCACTTGTTTAATATGCTATGCACTTTGTTTTTCTGGTTTTTCGTTTAATATGCTATGCACTCTGTTTTTCGATTTTACTCTGCAAATTTTTTTATCATAAGGGAACGAGATTTATGCTTTGCAACTCTATTTCCTTATTAAATATTTGTATAGCTTTTAATTGCGGTACCATTCATTTGTACTCCAGAGAGCGCTATGAAAGAACTGGGTTTGAGGCCTTCTCGCAGGGCACAGGGCAAAAAATTGTAACACAAGTAGGTTTACCAGTGTAGCAGAGGATGGTAAGCAAAGATATTAGTGTGATACATCTTATTGTTGATAAGAAAAAAATTGAAGTAACGTGTGGATGTTTTGCAGGGCTGAGGATCTGACGGGCATGGTACCTTTCTTTTGCAATAGCAGATAGTGAAATTAGGCAGGCTCAAAAACAACCCGCAAATGGATGTTTTTTCTTTTTTACTGTAATTTTTGGAGTTTCTTGAAATTTAATAGATAAAGACACTTCTCACATTTAATGTAATATTTGGATCTTCTTATAGCAATTTTATGGATAGAGACTTTTATGTCTACTGTACAATTTTACAGACAACTAGCTAACAAACAAGCGCCAACACTTCTTAAATCGGGAAATAAGTTCATACAAACAACAAGAAGGCCTAATAAACAAGGCATGCCCAATGTCATATCAGACATCCAACACAAGTCAACAAAACAAAGGGACACCAAACACAACCAAAAAACAGACACACAAACAAAAAGGTCGAGAAAGATGTGTGAGACTCACCATTCAATGCAGAGGCACAATGAGTTAAGATTCTTGATTGCTGTGACCTTCGTATGCTCTGTTTCAAAGTTACACAATCCTCTACCACTTCATAATCGAAACCCCAAATCTTAGCATATTAGCTTGTAAATGCTTTGTCAGCTCTGCTGTGAATTATCAAGGAAAAAACTTAGAGAATGCTGTAGTTGTGGAAATCCTGAGTTGGGTTGAACCAGAGATGAAATTGTTGCTCTCTACCGATGAGATTTCTGTCTCCCGTACCGTTGCCATAAACATTGGTCTGCAATTTGTATGGCTCTCTTTCATCGTGCCATCCTTCATAAACTTGGCCGTTCGAAAGTTGATCATTACGAATCACCAATTAAAAACTCGCATCACATTCAAACTGATGAAAAACAAGAATTGCAATATAACCCCTTAAATAGTCCAACTTAACCCTTTTGCATGTTTAGGTTTAACAATACATACATAGAATGAAGTGATGATCCCTGCAGTATATCCCACCTGGAGTTTAACAGCAGCGTTGAAGAATCCGTACATGTAAGCCTCTTTTGAATTGAACCCGCTACCTGCAATCGACCATCATCTCATTCAATTCAATTCATATAAAAGCTGGTTAAACAATACAAAACAGAAAAGAATTGCATTGCTAATGATGTCTTACCGGATGATCTATCTATTCTGATTGTAACGGAGTAATCATCCTGCGAAACATTTTGGTGTTGGCTGCCCCACAAATTGGCATCCCCTTCAGAAAACTTGGAAATTCTTAAATACTTGAGCAGGGGCATTGTTGGCTCTCGAAGAATACTATCCCTGTCACCACCACCAGCTAAAACTGGCGTATAATGATCCGCCATTGTTAGCATTAGAAGTAGCATCACATTAAAAGTAGCATACAAATCGTACCTGAATGGCATGGCCCAAGTTTTTTCCGTGAAAAAGAAAGAAATGATCACCCTTCAAAAAGACAATGTAGAATCTCGACAAATGAAAAACTAAAAGCAAGATATGTGCACTGAAAATAACCGTTAGGTTGGATTTGTATGAGATTTTTTAAAAATTAGTTATAGTTTTGTCCGTTTATGGTTTTGAAGAAAGCGGCCTATTACCTAGCTTGCATTTGATTCTTGCCTTAATTCGCTTGGTATGCTTTTATAGTGTTAAATAATATACAAGAATTTTTTTAACAATATTTGTAAGTTGTTTGTGAGTGATTTTTTTTTGCTTTTTAATATTTTTATAAATCTAAATTTAATATGGGTTTAGATTTATAATTGTTGATTTATTTGAATGTGTTTATGGATTAAATAAGTGTATCAATGTTTATGTCACTCAATCTTTATATTAAAAAATGATAATTTTTTTTCATGATTTTGATTTGGAAGTATTTTTAGAAAGGGTCAACTTAAGTCAATTCAATATTATATCTTGACTCTTTTTTATAGTTTTAAGTGCACATGTGAAAATTGTAGAGTTCAAATTGTTAGCACAAAATGCCTTCAAAAATGGATCTTCAAGCAAAGATACTTCTCACCCTTCTAAATATCAATAGTTATTTTCTAAGCATAACAATGTGAAAAAAAAGTGTTCATCAAGTTGCTAACACTTCATATTCCTTCATTTAAGCTAGATTTGCTTTTATAAAGTTTACTAAATTTCAAGAATCTATTGACAATCTGCTTTAAACTTTGAGTGTTAATTTACTTACACTCCCTTAAGTTTATTCACTTAGTTCAAATGTATCACTTCTTAAAGCATATAATGATCAAATATTTTGCAACTATCATCACATTAAAGATCATTATCTTGAAATTTTTTATAGGTCTTAAACATAAGCTACAAGACCTCATTGACAAAAATGTAATCAAAGCTGGAGGGGTTAATGATAATGAAAATCTACCAATCAGACCCTTAAATAGTCATTTAAAAATTGACACAAGTCCATTTCCATATTACCTAAACAATGTAGAGTCACATGGCAATAACAATGAACTTGATGATGTACAACATGGTCATACTTATGTGGGAAACATTGAATCTAATGATACATCTTCTTTCTTTCTCCCCCTAACCCACCAATTGCATTTTACAATGAGGAAGCTCTTCCAGAAAATATTATGGACCATTGTACATTTGAACATCCATGATCCATACTTTAAAAAAGATTATTGGAGTAAAAGAAATATTTTTATTTTAATTAGTGGTAATAAATCCAACTATTTGCAGGCATGTACTTTATTGATTGTTAGGAAATAAGTAATTGAAATGTAACATGGAAAGTAACCTAGTAGAACTAATTGGATAGGGGAAGTATACAAATGAAATCACAATATTTTATTTTTAAAATAATAGTTGTAAGTTCAATTATTGATAGACAATAGAGAGTAGAATAGAACTGTACTATTACATATATTGCTTAACTAGTTTAAAAAAAATGTGTTGTTGATTATTGGACCACAACTAATAGGAATGTAAAATGGTAATATTCTATTATGTAAATCAAAAATATAAATTTCAATAATGGTAATAACTCTATCTATTTGTAGATACCTATGCCTCTAATTATTGAAGAATAAATCACATAAATGTAACATGGGAAGCAACTTAAGAGAGCTAAGGACAAATTGAAAGTATAAAAAATAAAGTTACAATATTTTATTTATGTACAAACCAACAATTACAATTACAACTATTCATTGTTAATAGAGGTTATAATACTACTGTAATATTATATACTATTTACATAATCTTGAAATGAAACTTTATTACTCATTATTTCAAAAGTTCTAAAATGTAATTTTAATGTAAGGAGCATTGTCTCCTTTATAGTACCCAACCCTATGAATTTCTCACCAAAAAAAGTTTCATTTCAATTATAAATATATTTTTTGCATTGTTTCTTGCTTATAAATAATTGCAAAAAAAATACATTGTTTAATATTTTGTTGAATGTGTTTAAACATTTTGTTGAATGTATTTCATTAAGCTATGGAAAATTCTCATCAAACTACAAATAAATTATTGAAATCTCAAATAGCTATAGTCCTCCCATTGTACTTGTTAGGTTCCCAAATCTGTACCCTATTTACTAAGCTTTTAAATGAACTCAGCAGATTTGGACTAACATGAGACTGCTTTCAGGTTGTGGGTAACCTATTCGAAAGGAGACCTTCAGGGATAAGGGTTGGCTTCCCCTTTTGATGTCACCTAACTATTAATCTCTAAGGTAAGGGTAAGAATTTGCATGAAAATAAACCTAATGTTGGAAAAAATCTAAGGTGATGCACCAAAACAACCTAGACCTGCTAACAACCTATCACACTTAAATTAATACCACAAAGCTTGACTCACACAACTCACTTTCCAATGCAGTTGACATAAATAATTCATAAGAAGGTCTGTAAAAAGTGCTTTTAAAAGGAAAACTGGGTTTCACAATTAATAGCACCGCTAAAACAACACAACTTACAACCTATAAACACACATTTTTTGCCAAACAGATGCATAACATGAGACAAGCTTGCAAGGAAAAGATAGATTTTCACAAGACAAGTTGATCAATCATTAACATCATACATGGGTATGTGCAGGATCATGGTGGGCCAAAAAGTGGCAATGAGGAAAAAAACACGTCTTTCATCGACCCAAAAATGCGAAAATACCTTGTTGACTTTTTTAGGCTTAGGTGTCAGTACACACCACCAAAGAAAACACCAATCCTAATTTTCCAAATTGGATATCCGATCCAAATCAGATATTTGATTTGTAAAAAGTATATATATATAAAATATGTGGCTGTTTTAAAATCATTTGATAGTCAACAACCTACGGGCGCACAGTGAGGAGGTTCTTCGCGTAACGGATATCCGATTTCCCCAATATCTGATTTGAAAAGGTAAGATTTTATATTTTTATTTGCTTTGATTCAATTTTGAATTAGATTTGGATAATTTCAATTAGTTTTTTGTGGATTTTTTTGAAAAATAGGGTTTTTGATTGATTTTTTATGAAAAAATTGAGTTTAGAATGGATTTTGATTAAAAAAATGAATGTTTTTTGTGGATTTTTTCAAAATAGGGTTTTTGATTGAATTTTTATGAAAAATTTGAGTTTAGAATGGATTTTGATAAAAATGAATGTTTTGTGGATTTTTTTCAAAATAGGGTTTTGATTGATTTTTATGAAACAATTGAGTTTAGAATGGATTTTGATTAAAAAAATGAATGTTTTTTATGGATTTTGATTTAAAAATAGTATTACTTATGTATTTGTATTAAAAATTAGAGAATTTTATAGATTTTTGTTAAAAAGTAGGGTTTTTTTTGGATTTTTTTAAAAAACTAGGGTATTTTTATAATATTTTCATTTATATTGTCTAATTTTAATTAGATTAATTATTTTTTAACTTTAATCATGCATTATGGCTGCTGAGAATGAGAATGCACAAATTCCACTAGTTGAGAATGAAAATCCACCAACTGAGAATCAAAATGCAGAAATGCCAAATGCTCAACCACCTCCACAGCCATCAATTGAAGACTTAATTCATGAAAAATTGGAGCAATTGAGGGGCATTTGTGATGTTTATAAGAAAATCCCTCGATTATCCCCTATGTCAACCACATTGACATGAATAATTACAAATGTAGAAACCCTCTCCACCCAACATAATGCCTTTCATTCATGGCGAGAAACCATGAGGGAATATTATGCATTTGGATTGTTTTATGATGATGTGAAAAATCTCCAAATAACAAAATCCCAAATAGCCTCTTTATTTATTAGCCCCAAGACTGGTTTTCCAGTTAATGTTAACAAACCAAAACTTTCTATAAAATGGTGCATGCATAGGGGCATAGTAGATAACTTTTTGGATCGTTGGTGTATGGTTTTTGATAAACCACCAAAAAATAATCTTGATGTACACCTTTTTACTTTATTGAAAAATTATATGCTGAGTTTTTGTTAGGGCATCATGTCAATTACTTTGACATTAAACCCTTCCAGGGTGTTGGTGGAGGTATGCTCCAGGATAGGCCAGGGGAAGTTAGAGTAGTCAGGCGCCCATATGTTCTCTGTCCTCCCCTTCCTCCCCTTCCTCCGCCACCTCCAGTAGAACATCCAGATATTACAGAGGATGTAGCCACACAAACTATCTAGGGCATTCACTCTTTGAGTGGTCTTTTGGTTTCTCATGCTTCTTGAGTAGCTCAGCCACATTTTGGTGATGTTGGCGATGGATCCAGTGCTACTGCATCCTCCTCCTCGGGTCCACATATTTGTGTGCCACATATTTGCAATACGTGCCAGCAGATATGCTTGGGTCCTATTGTACAGCCCACTGAGCATCCATTAGACACTTCTGATTATGACATCCAGGATGTAGAGATTATAGCAGATCACACGCAGGGGAGTGTAGCACACCCTATAGAGTCCTCTCCCACTAGAGAGGTGGACATTGTAATAGTTACACAGGTAACATTTAAGGTGTAAATTCATAACTTGCATTTTTTTAAAAATGAATATTAATAAGAGATAATGTCAAGTACTAATATTTATTTACATGGTCTATTTAACAGTTAATGTCCAAGGAGGAGCTCACACGGGTGACTGATAGCACCCTTAGGGCCATTTCATTTGGCCTCGACATGCACACAGTATGTGTTTTCACACTCACTCATTTACATTTTTTTACTGTATACTTGCTTGTCATTTGAATTGTCATTAATGAAATTATATATTAACTTATATGTTTATCTTATTCTCTGCTTGTAGGAAACACCTAGTGCGAGAGAGGTGCGACACTCTCCAGACTATGGAGGCACAATGTTAGATAAGGGAAAGGTAATTGAACTCAAATTTGATTGAATTAAGATTTATAAGATCTTTTATTGATTATGCATACATTGACATAGATTCATAGTTTCATATGTACTTGTCATTTTTATGTACAGGAAGTTGTGAGCTATACATCATTATTGATAAGTGCCACAACACCTGAAGGAGTAGGTATTCGAACACCTAAAGGAGGAGGTGTTGAAACACCTAAAGGAGGAGGTGTTGAAACACCTAAAGGAGATATAGAAAAAGATTAGCCTAAAGAGGTATGTGTTTATTTTATTTTGTGCTTGGTAAATATGTTCTTATTAGACAATTCTATGCTAACTTGGATCAATTTCATGTTTTTGTTCATATATATAGATTGACATTACAAAAGTTGGTTTGGTTAGTTCTTTGAGAGGGGTATATTCTAGGACTCCTGAATCTTCAAGAGACGTATATTTCAAGTAATCAAGATTTCAATTTTAGAGTTCAATTATAATTCAATGTATATTGATTTTATGTTAATTATTTGATTTTAAATTATATAGTATAACTAATCTCAATTGTGGTTTGAATTTTTCTTTGCAGCTACCTTGAGCCAAAGAGTTCTTCTAAAGGCTCCATTTTGGATGATCCACAGTAGTTTAGATGAGATAGACATTTTGGCATGTAAATTTTGAATAGATACCAAGATGGCATATGCCATAGTGTAAAACTTTGTTTGAGTTGCGCTGATGCCATTTGTATATGGACATACACTTGATTATTGGATAATTTGATATATAGAAGTTGACAATTGAAATTTAATTTCCTCCTCATGTGCATGATTAAACTTTGAAAATTTAATCAAGTGAGCAATGGTTAAATATCAATGTACAATAGCATAAAAAGAATGGTTAAATATTATGTAGTTATATTCATATTGCTAATTGCATTGCATTGCACATCTTTCAAACTCAAAGCATTACTTCACATTGCATAAGTAACAACTAGATGCTGATAGATGAAAAAAAATCAATAACAATATAGTTTTTACAAAGTCAACCTAAGCAGTTATGCAATTACTTCACATTACATAACTAATAACTAGGAGCAGCTATCAATTACATTAGCTTTTCATGGAATTCTATGAGACCACATTTCTTTGAGGAAACTTGGCACAAAACTCACAAAAAATGAAAAGAAATCACTCAAACAAACTTTAAAGGGGTCTCAGGCCTACTGCCCCCTCATTCCACATGCTATGTAGCCATTTACTTGCAGTGTAGGGGCCAAACAATGGAGAAAACATGTAAAAATTATATATATATATATATATATAGCCTAGAAGCATGAATTACGATTAGAATATCACATAACATCATATAAACAAAAAAACCACTATAAACTTGATTGTCATTTAAAACATACATGATAAATATTCATCGTTGAAACTTGAATTGTGGTAGCTTGATATATAGAGTTGATTGATGCCAGGGTTCAATTTGTATGATATTGAAAAATAAGCCAACCGAGTAGAGTTATCAACATTCTTCAAAAATCATAAGAATTCTTTTAGTACACTAGCCATTTTGACATCTTCTTGCAGTCTCAAACGTTATTTTGTATCATTGTTACATTGGTCTTGAGAGTGATTGCACGTTTGAAGTGTATAAACACATACCTTTTTGTAATATCAAGGATAATTTTTGAATCTTCCATGAATTGATAATCTAAAAGCAAAGGTCTTTTTCCTAATCTGTATGTAGCCATGCTTTTGACATTGTCAAAAAGAGAAAAACTTCCCTAATGATGCAAAGGCATGGCCAAGCAGTTCTAACTCTCCACATGAGAGAAGAGAGATGTTGGAGAGTACATCAAGTCAATGAGAACCGAAGTGTAATTTGTTTTAGTTTGTAGTACTCCTCTACTTCTCTGCATGAATTACGATTAGAATATCACATAACATCATATAAACAAAAAAACCACTATAAACTTGAATGTCACTTAAAACATGCATCATAAATATTCATCGTTGAAACTTGAATTGTGGTAGCTTGATAGACAGAGTCAATTGATGTCAGGGTTCAATTTGTATGATATTGAAAAAATAAGCCAATTGAGTAGAGTTATCAACATTCTTCAAACATCATAAGAATTATTTTAGTACACTAGCCATTTTGATGTCTTCTTGCAGTCTCAAACGTTATTTTGTATCATTGTTACATTGGTCTTGAGAGTGATTGCACGTTTGAAGTGTATAAACACATACCTTTTTGTAATATCAAGGATACTTTTTGAATCTTCCATGCATTGATAATCTAAAAGTAAAGGTCTTTTTCCTAATCTGTATGTAGCCATGCTTTTGACATTGTCAAAAAGAGAAAAACTTCCCTAATGATGCAAAGGCATGGCCAAGCAGTTCTAACTCTCCACATGAGAGAAGAGAGATGTTGGAGAGTACATCAAGTTAGTGAGAACCGAAGTGTAATGTGTTTTAGTTTGTAGTACTCCTCTGTTTCTCTGCAGAAGTGTGATAAATTCTTAGTTCAATGATGCTGAACAATTTTTGAAAAAATAAAGTTGTGTCACGGTCCGCATTCAATCCAACAAGCAAAAATGAAAGCTCAACCTCTTGGAATGAAAATTCTTGTTTGCAAAACAAATGAATAATAATGAGGTAGTTAAGGTGTTTGAATTTATTTAGAGGTCACTTTTAGGGTGCAAGGCTTAAAAGTTCATTTTAAATGCACTCAAACAAACTTGAAAGGGATCTCAGGCATGTTGCCCCCTCATTCCACATGCTATGCAGCAATTTACTTGTGGTGTAGGGGCCAAACAATGGAGAAAACATGTAAAAATTATATATATATATAAATGTGCAGCCTAGAAGCATGAATTACGATTAGAATATCACATAACATCATATAAAAAAAAACCACCATAAATTTGAATGTCATTTAAAACATGCATGATAAATATTCATCGTTGAAACTTGAATTGTGGTAGCTTGATATACAGAGTCTATTGATTCCAGGGTTCAATTTGTATGATATTGAAAAAATAAGACAACTAAGTAGAGTTATCAACATTCTTCAAAAATCATAAGAATTCTTTTAGTACACTCAAGAGTTATCAGATGTCTTCTTGCAGTCTCAAAAGTTATTTTGTATCATTGTTACATTGGTCTTGAGAGTGGTAGCTTAATATAGGTCCACAATACAAAACCTGGTTTACCTGTGCAGTGTAACAGTGGCATAGGAAGATTTTTCTTTGAAAGCAAAAATGAAAGCTCAGCCTTTAGAATGAAAATTCTTGTTTGAAAAACAAATGAATAAGAATGAGGTAGTTAAGGTGTTTGAAGTGATTTAGAGGTCGCTTTTAGAGAAGTGAGATGTTAAAGAGTACATCAAATCGGTGAGAACTGAAGTGTAATGTGTTTTTAGTTTGTAGTACTCCTTTGTTTCTCAGATGTGTGATAAATTCATAGTTCAATGATGTTGAATAAATTCATAGTTCAATGATGTTGAATAATTTTTGAAAAAAGAAATTTGTGTCACGGTCCGCATTCAATCCAACAACCAAAAATGAAAGCTCAGCCTCTTGGAATGAAAATGCTTGTTTGCAAAACAAATGAATAAGAATGAGGTAGTTAAGGTGTTTGAAGTTATTTAGAGGTCACTTTTAGGGTGGAAGGCTTAAAACTCCATTTTAAATGCACAAAAAAGAATGAAATTACTTCAAACCAAGTTTGTGAAGAAGTTAACTATGTTGCCCACTAGTTTCCCTTAAGAGTCCAAAGTGCTAAAAGGCAAAAATCTTTGAAGGGCTATTTCTCGGAGACCGTGATCCTTACAGACTCTCCGTCTGAGGCTATGGGATCATGTTGGGACCATCTACAAAAACCTATCTCAGTTTTTGCTATCTTGGAGGCGTTTTCCTGTGGTGATGACTTTTTTAGTGGAGGGAAAAGTTGCCAGATGCAAGCAGTGTAAAGTTGCAAAGTGGTACAACTTTCATTCCGCAACTCATACAACCAAACGAACTGTTCCAACATGTCTGGATGGGTATGTTTACACTAGGGATGGTCCTCTCTTGCACTCAAATATGCCGAATCACTCTGAGCTACATTGGACCGACGATTTGCCTTAAGAGTCCAAAGTGCTAAAAGGAAGCAATCTTTGAAGGTCTATTTCTCAGAGACCGTGATGCTTACAGAATCTCCGTCCAAGGATATGGGATCATGTTGGGACTATCTATAAAAACCTCTCTCAGTTTTTGTTATCTAAGAGGCATTTTTCTGTGGTGATGACTTTTCAGTGGAGGGAAAAGTTGCCAGATGCAAGTAGTGTAAAGTTGCAAAGTGGTGCAACTTTCATTCCACAACTCGTACGACCAAATGAACTATTCCAACATGTCCGGATGGGTATGTTTACACTAGGGATGGTCCTCTCTTGCACCCAAATACGCCGAATCACTCCAAGCTACATTGGACCGACGATTTCCCTTAAGAGTCCAAAGTAATAAAAGGCAACAATCTTTGAAGGTCTATTTCTTGGAGACCGCGATTCTTACAAAATCTCCGTCCAAGGCTATGGGATCGTGTTGGGACCATCTACAAAAACCTCTCTCGGTTTTTGCTATCTCGGAGGCGTTTTCTTGTGGTGATGACTTTTTAGTGGAGGGAAAAGTTGCCATATGCAAGCAGTGTAAAGTTGCAAAGTGGTGCAACTTTCATTCCGCAACTCATACGACCAAACGGACTATTCCAACACATCCAGATGGGTACGTTTACACTAGGGATGGTCCTCTCTTGTACCCAAATACGCCGAATCACTCTGAGCTACATTGGATTGACAATTTCCCTTAAGAGTCAAAAGTGCTAAAAGATAGTAATCTTTGAAGGTCTATTTCTCAGAGAGGTGATGCTTACATACTCTCCATTCGAGGCTATGGGATCGTGTTGGGACCATCTACAAAAAAATCTCTCAGTTTTTTCTATCTCGGAGGCATTTTCCTATGGTGATGAATTTTTTAGTGGAGGGAAAAGTTGCCAGATGCAAGCAGTGTAAAGTTGCAAAGTGGTGCAACTTTCATTCCACAAGTCGTACGACCAAACAGACTATTCCAACATGTCCAAATGGGTACGTTTACACTAGGGATGGTCCTCTCTTGCACCCAAATACGCCGAATCACTCCGAGCTACATTGGACCGACAATTTCCCTTAAGAGTCCAAAGTGCTAAAAGACAACAATCTTTGAAGGGCTATTTCTCGGAGATCGTGAGCTTACAGACTCTCTGTCTGAGGCTATGGGATCGTGTTGGGACCATCTACAAAAAATTCTCTCAGTTTTTTCTATCTTAGAGGAATTTTCCTACAGTGATGACTTTTCAATGGAGGGAAAAGTTGCCAGATGCAAGCAGTGTAAAGTTGCAAAGTGGTGCAACTTTAATTTTGCAACTCATACGACCAAACAGAATGTTCCAACATGTCTGGATGGGTACGTTTATCCTAGGTATGGTCCTCTTTTGCAACCAAATACACCAAATCAATCCAAGCTACATTGGACCGAGTGAAATTAGGTGAAAATTTGATGCAGACACAAGGGCACAATAACAAACTCTTTGCAACCTGCCTATTTGAGGCATCTAACAAGATTATTCCAACCTCTTTGGACAGTCCAAAACTCCCTTAAAACTTGGCAAGCAACTAAATACACATTTCCCTCTTTAACCCCCTCAAACCCTTGTAATAGTGAGAAACTAGTTTTTGTCCAATTACTCCACAATTTTCCAAAACACCAGACCAACACATGACTGATTCAAACACCCATATCCATGTTACACAATATATATGAGAAACAACATAGACTCCTTTGGACCAACGTTGACTTCCTATACATTCACCCTTGAATAGGCTACCCAATTAGCCCAAAAATGCAAAGCAACATAACTTCAAACACCACACAGACCCCTGAAACCTTGGGGTAGCAAATAAATTTCCAAGAAAACAAAGATTTTTCAATTGGATTCCATTTGTACGGACCTGTAACCATCAAATCAGAAAACCCTTGTTTTTAGTGTAATTCTTGAGGGTTTATTGGATGTAGCACTTCCACAACCTTTCAGACTCTGCCACCACCTTAGAAACCTTTATTTAGGCCCCAATATGCTTAGAAAACAAAGAAAATTCTGGTATCTCAGAGATTTTTTCAAACCCTAGGGTAAAAACTCTATTTTCAATTGAAAAGAAACCACCATTTTTAGACCTTTAACTCTTCATTTTATTTCAAAACCTAGTTCTCCATGCCTTCCACTCTTGAAATATCATTTCCAAATCCTTACCAACTCATCCCACTAATCCACATTGGCACACAGTAGGTGGGATTAGATTCAAGCCATTAAAATTGCAAAACTCTTATTCCCCTGTTCAGGAACCCGTCTAAAGAAAGTCTGAGTTTTGAGGCACAAAATTAATAAAGAAACCCTCAATTAAGAAGTCAGAATAAATTCAAGACATGTAATAATGTTTCTACATAAAGTTTTGATACAAAAATGCTTGAATGGCTTGTGCACAGGCAAAAAACACAAGAAAAATAGTAAAATATGAACTGAGCAATTGAAACTTTATTGATTCAAAGAAAAAAAACTCCTTCAACCAAACCTGTCTCGAGCCCTTGAAGGCCTTAAGTACATTGCTATTCCTTGGAATCCAACTCCCAATGCCTTTAACCACCAATATTAACTGACTTATGAAACCTTAATGACCATTGAAGGCCAAAATACAAACATTTTTCACATTAATATGACTCATAATGAAATGTTACACTTTTCCACTTCTAACTTTACTAAGACCTCACTTAATGGCTTGAAATAGAATCATTACATGTTCAAAACACTATTCTTTCTTGTCCCTAAACAAATTTACTAATTTTTCCTTCAATGGCTACAAAGCAACAACTAGGACAAGTTGGGATCTCCATTTTTTTTTACCCTAAAACCTAAAACTCCTCCTAATACATGACCATTACGACTATTAGATCTCATTAAAGACAAAAACTCAAAATATTAACACTTTAATCATTGAAATGATCCACAACGATATTGTGGTGTAGGTGCTCCTGCACCAAAAATGGTGATTACAACTTGCTAATGTCAATGAAATGTGGGGGCAGCAAGATTTAAAGTTGGCTCAAGCTTGTGTAGGTCCTAATAGACATGTTTGATGAATTTATAGGGTGTGGAAAGGTTGGAAACATTGATTTCCTTAAAAACCTCATGAAAGTTGCTAAAAGTGAAGTTGCACCCAAGTTGGATTTGAGGAGCAAAAGTTGCAAGCCACTATAATTTATTATATATAAATGGGAGATATTACAAAACCTGGTTCAAACGAGCATACCGACAGGAAAGAACTGGGAAGAAAACCTTCGATTGTAGCTCGTTTAAGTACAAAAATAGACCCCTTTACAAAACCTATGAGTTTCCAAAATACAGACCCCTTTACATTTTAAACATACCCTTTATACAATGCCAGACATTTGATCCATATTTCAAAAAACATCACTGGGTATAGATTTTATGCCCATACACAATTATGACCATTTTACATTGTTTCCAATTTGAGAATTCAAATTTTACAAAATTTTCCTATTAGAGGCATTCAGGGCACAGTCTTCAACAATAGTAGTATGTTCACTTCTGGACTGACAAGCACCTATGCAAAACCATCAAGGTAGCTTAGAATAACCAATCTATATTATTCTAAATGACACAAAATATGATGAGATGGTAATGCAAACTATAAAAGACGCTTACAATAACCAATCTATATTGTTGTAATCTGTTGCATACCTCTTCGAAAGGATCAAAGCTGGCTATTGTTAGTAGGTCCATGATCAATCTTGCCAGAATATCGCAAAAGTGGGAAAATGAGAAATCTATATTGCCACAATAGAAAAGATGCTTAGACTAACAAATCTATATTAATCTAAACAACTTGAATGATGATGAATTGGTGATGCAAACTATAAAAGATGCTTAGAATAACCAATCTATATTATTCTAAATGACACAAAATATGTTGAGATGGTAATGCAAACTATAAAAGACGCTTAAAATAACCAATCTATATTGTTGTAATCTGTCGCATACGTCTCCGAAAGGATCAGAGCTGGCTATTATTGCAGCAAGTCCATGATCAATCATGTTAGGAATATCGCAAAAGTGGGAAAATGAGAAATCTATATTGTCACAATAGAAAAGATGCTTAGACTAACAAATCTATGTTAATCTAAACAACTTGAATGATGATGAATTGGTGATGCAAACTATAAAAGATGCTTATAATAACCAATCTATATTATTCTAAATGACATAAAATATGATGAGATGCTAATGCAAACTATAAAGATGCTTAAAATAACCAATCTATATTGTTGTAATATGTCGCATACCTCTCCGAAAGGATCAAAGCTGGCTATTATTACAACAGGTCCATGATCAATCGTGCTAGGAATATCGCAAAAGTGGGAAAATGAGAAATCTATATTGTCACAATAGAAAATATGCTTATACTAACAAATCTATATTAATCTAAACAACTTGAATGTTGATGAATTGGTGATGAAAACTATAAAATATGCTTAGAATAACCAATCTATATTATTCTAAATGACACAAAATATGATGAGATGGTAATGCAAACTATAAAAGACGCTTAAAATAACCAATCTATATTGTTGTAATTTGTTGCATACCTCTCTAAAAGGATCAGAGCTGGTTATTATTGCAACAGGTCTATGATCAATCGTGCCAGGAATATCGCAAAAGTGGGAAAATGAGAAATTTATATTGTCACAATAGAAAAGATGCTTTGACTAACATATCTATATTAATATAAACAACCTGAATGATGATGAGTTGGTGATGCAAACTATAAAAGACGCTTAGAATAACCAATCTATATTGTTCTAATCCATTGCACACCTCTTCGAAAGGATCAGAGTTGGCTATTGTTGCAGCAGGTCCATGATCAATCTTGCCAAAAATATTGCAAAAGTGCATACAAAATATCACTATTAAAGACACTTGCATTGCAATAGTATATAAAATATCAGTATTAAATAAAGAACAATAATGAACTTAATTATAATGAACATAAGAATTCTACCTTCTATTCTTGAAAATGCTATTCAAGTGTGCCTGAAGGGTCATCTCTTTGCTTAAGAGTATCCAATATTGCTTCATGATCAGCATTACTAAGTGTCCATAGTTGTTTTGTCTTTGGTTTGGAATGATGCTTCAACAACTTAACATTTGTTGCTATAACAAGGTGCGAATACATGAGAATGGTTTTGTGTTTCTCGTAGTCTTCAAATGCAGGTATGCCATTCTTTCTAATCATGTATGTTCACAACCAAGTTCCTGCAACCACAACTGAACCTGTAGGATACACGAAACCATCATCATCTTCCATCGGTTGTGTTAGCTTATGCTTTACCCGCACACATCGAGCCAACCAATAGTCTGATTTCTCTTCATTCCCCTACAGTGCAACAACTACAAAAATATGTCCTAGCTATAGTAGATATGAAAGCAGGTCGTAATCAACTGAACTTTCCATTGTGTCATTTGTCATGGATATTGTTTGAGATAAAGGAGTTAGATACTGTGGTACCCATGTATCCACCCACTCACTTGACTTGCATTGATCCCACTCTCACTGAATACAACTCTGACAAAAACAAGCCAACTCTCATGTCCAAATGGTCCATGTGCATGCATCTGAGCTTTGAAATGAATGCAACTTTGAAGAATATTTGATTGTATGACAATCCAATCTGCCTCCCACTGTACCCTCCTCAATGAACCAAAAGAATTTGCACTATTGAATCAAGTGTCCCTCCCTGTGACAATGCTGAACTACACCAATCAACTATAGAACGTGCATCACTGAATTTTGCTCCTGAAATCTTTAATTGATCCTTAACTAGAGCTCTCTTTATGCATGCACATGCTCCATCATGCTCCCCTTTCCCATGTCCAGCTTCAAAAAAACTCCAAATATGAGGTAGACCCCTCTCTACATGGATTCTACTCAACCAATAAAACATACAAGCATTCCTGAATTGACCTGTGCAATTATCTGACCAAAATAGATGTCGGCCCAGTGCTATATCATGCTCCTACAAGAACTCAAAAAAATTCTCGAAACAATGTTGGAATACTCGGAAGAGTGAGATCTATCACCACTCATATAAAAATGATACTCTCTGATTATCTTTCGATCCTCCTCTATACTATCAGGTGCATGTCTAAATGTTATGTGCACAAAAATAGCAATCTGAATGGAATTGTAATACTGAGATTGTACCTCATTTTGTGGTTGCAATGTGTAGTTTTTTGCAAAATCAACCACTGATATAATAGTGCCAATCGGAAAAGAGTCCTTACACATCCCAAATTGTTGATCCAACCACTAAGACCTATGACTATTCCTTGCATACTAGTAGAAAAGATTGTCCTTAAAATCTGAAATAAAATCAGCAACACTACATAAAACCAACTCACATCTAGAACCTTCACCTCCACTCTGCAAAGTATATTTGACTATCTCATATCTCTTTTTCTCAACAAGCTTCTTTCCAAATTCATGTTCAAAACTCTCATGAAAACATTGAACAAACTTTGACAAGTCACCACATTGTGAGCACTTTGCATTTAAACAATCATTTCTATAGAAAAAGCAACCATCATCTCTAGAACATAAAAAAAGATCTAGCAAGTCCCTTGATGATTTTGGAAGATGCATTGCACCACACTCCTACAACATTTCATTAGTATGCAAAGTAGAACGGATATAGCATAATAGTTCATGGTACATTGAAAACTCCACATGGTATTTGTAACAAGTATTACGAATTTTAAGAGGCATACAATAAAATGGCTTCAAACCTTCAAAATTCCTTTGTGATATTTCCATATTTGAATGTGTTTCAATAAATTTTTTAAACAACATTGTTTGGCTTGATTCCAAGAAATGTTTAGGATGTGGTGTACGGTCTTGATTTTCAATTCTTAACTTTAAAACATCCTTTGCATTGCGTGATACTCTAGAGTTATCATGCCAAAATTGTTGAATTACCTGCTTTACATGATCAGTTAGCTTCTTATCAACACGTGGAAGCCTCCCAGAAAAATCCCATGTATCATTTTGAAGAGGATCATCTATTCTTTCTCTTCTTGCAAGTGCTCTATCCAAAGTTTTATGATTTATATCAAAATCAATACAAGTTTGTGTCATAAAGCGAGCCTTTTTCAATTGATGGCTTACTAGGGAAGTTGTAATGACTCTTCGAGTAGCTCTCTTATCCTTTTCCTTGATATTTTTTCCAATAGACTTGAGAGAATTAAAAATATTTTTGACAATAATAGAATTTTTTTCGGTCTTCTTGTTCACACGAATCTTCAATTTGGCTACAAAAGGTCTCATCTTTTGCATCTTTAGTAATTGTACAAAAAGTTGGCATTGCTCGGTCAATGTCTTATCACTAAAATATTGGTTGAAAAGTCTTCTATCCCACAACCGAACAGTTTGTGTTGACCTCTTGCCTTCAAAATTGTTTATAATGTTCTCATCAAATTCAAGTAACCATTTAGGGGTTCTTGAAGGTCTTGAATTTGGAATATGTCTTTCTTCCACACAAGGTTCTTCATTTCTCATGTAATTTGGTGAGACATAATTTACACTTAGTTCAATATTATGTTCAACATCTTCAATTTCAACATTTTTACCTTCAATTTGAATAATTTCATTCCCAATTTCAGTATCATATTCAACATCTTCAAATCCAACATTTTCACCTTCAACATTTTCATTATCAATTTCAATATTTTCATTCCTAATTTGAATATCATGTTCAACATCTTCAATTCCAACAATTTTAGCTTGAACATTTTGAGTATCAATTTGAACATTTTCATTCCCAATTTCAATAACATGTTCAACATTTTCACCTTGTACATATTCAATTTCTTCTTCACTTGAAAGACCATAGGGCTTAGATTCACCAATATTTAACTTACCTTGTCTTCTCTTCCTATGATCTTCTTTATCTTTTTGTCTATATTCTTGAATTTGTTCTTTTGTAAGATTTCTCTTACGTTTATGCTTTCGACGACTACTGCTCCCCATTATACCTCATAAAAGATGCTGAAAAATCATTGTTTATGTCAAATTTGAGTACAAGATGCTCCAAAAAGTTGAACTTTGTCTCTTCCTGTCTGAAACCGCGTGTTTGTTGCCTGCAAAGCCTACAAAAAGAATGTAGGGTTCGTTTGAATGCAAAAAATGGGCCATATGGGGTTTTGGTATGGCCCACAAATCAGATATCTGATATGATTTTTTTTTTAAATAAAACAATTTTATAATGCTCTCTAATGGCAGGATTTTAGTGCTATAAGTCAAATATCCTATTTGTGCAT
>VDFB02253752.1:82171-109384 GCA_007258455.2 Sequoia sempervirens | reverse complement strand
GAGTGTTTCCAGCCCCATAAGGTAGCAAAACTTGGTGCCAAACATGGTTGTTCAAAGAAACCAAGTTTTTATGACATTCAATGGTTGCAACCCACTTCAATTAGCCCAACATGACAATATTCCAATGGCTACTTTTAAAAGTGTGCCATATTTTTTAGGTGAAGATCATACTACACCAGTTGAACACATTAAAGACATTTCAAATATGTGTTCAATACATCATATAACTCAAGAAAATGTTTCCTTGAGGCTATTAGTAGCATCATTCAGAGGAAAAGCACTCCAATGGTTCAAGATTTTAGCAATTAATTCCATTAGAATGTGGGATGAATTAGGAGACGTTCTTTGCAAGCAGTTTGAAGACAAGTATGATAACTTGTCATTTGTGGAGCAGTTGACCCACATTAAAAGGGCTCCTCATGAACATATGACGAACTTTAATTTTTGTTTTCAACGAACATGGGATAGAATTTTGGAGCCTACAAGGCCTCCAGTTGAATATTCCTCTCTATTTTTTGAGAGCCTTAAATAGTGAAGTGGTTGTTTTAATATAGTCCATGGGTGGAAATACTTTACCAATAGCCTATGACACAGTTGTGAGAGCAGAAAAAAACTTAATACAAGCTAGAAGGATTTCCCCTAAGCCTCCTATGCCATTTTTTCCTGACATTCAGCCTCCTACAACTTTTCTGACACCTCAAATAACCCCTTTTCTAGTTGTTGTTAAAACAAAAAAAATTGCTCAAGGACCATCCCAAGAGTTGTAGGAAATTAAAAGTAGCCAACAGAAGATTGAAAATTTGCTTCATAATTTGGAAATGAACTGGTAAGCATTAAAAAGAAGCAATATCAAGGTTTCAAGCCTTGGAAGCCTCAAAATCAAGGTCAAGGTCAGCAATTTCAAGCTAACTGTTGACCATCCAAATTGTACAGCAACAGTTAAACAGAATATTGCTATCCTGCTCTCATGAAAGAGAAAGATGATCACATGGATATCTTAGCTCCCAAGGTCTTTGTAATCAGTTCTCGACTGTGCTGACTTTACTCAATGGTTGATTGGAACGGTAATGTTCAAGAGCCCTGTTGGTGTTGAGCTTCTGGATTGTTCTTAGATCAAGCATAAACTTAAACCTATTTTAACTGGGGTTTTTAAAGAAACAAAAAAAGATAGATCAAAGCTTGGAACTGAAAAGAATAATAATTCATCCAACTTAACCAGACTTGTTACCTTTCAAGGAATTGCTAACTGAAACTGGAAAACAAAATCAACTTGTGACTGACACACAGCTTCATTCATCCACAGTGCTATTTTTAACAACATATTGTAAATCACTATTTAAACAAAACATAAAACAAAATTCTTTCCTTGAGAGCTTTTCAAATCAAATGATTAAGTTAAGACAAACACCATTCAGGAACACACCCTGAAGTAGATTTTAATCTAGTTGCTTCTACTGTTAGTGAAATAGATAAGCAACATTTACAAATCTGGCATAATCACCAGTGTACAGAAAATCCATGACTCCAAATTGTTTCCATCTATACTAAGAAAACCAAAAGTATACATTACTGTCTATGCTAAATATAACTCCTATTTTGTTGCTATTTTTTTCAAACTTTTTCTCTACTTCTACTTAAAAGATTACTACTGCTCTTAAAATCTATATCTCTATGTCTCTAAACCTTCCTCTCTTTTCTTTACAAAAAGGCCAAAAATGCCATATATACAGGATGTACCAAAAGAATGCATTGGCCCCCTGTTTTTAGGGTTTACAAAATATCTGGTGGTTGCAGGAGGGTCGTCCCCTAGATCTTTTTGAATAGAGTTAATGTTGTGTTGAATGGCATCCTCACTATCCATGTTGGTGAGAGATTGTTTAGGGGATGATTTGTAGATCTTTTGTAACTACAACATTTACTTTTGGCCTCCCTATCCATTCTCGAACTCCCTTGAAGGGCTGCCTTGAATGCTCTAAAGCATCGTTATTAATGTGGATCCATCTCTGCCAGCAGACACCACAGCTGTCCCTAAAACTCGCGGCTTCCTCCTTCCTTCTCTAGACCTCTCTGCACGTTGACCATCCCCTGGAAGCAGCACCAGACTCTCTATTCAGATTCGAACACCATCATTCCCGGGCTGAACCATCAGCTCATCCACAGAGTAAGTTCATGTCGTTCACATTCTGTTGATTTCCTTCACAGGGATAGTCAACCAGTCAAACTGTCAGTGGTCGGCCCTTTTAGCTTCTTCTGATTGGTGGAACAAACTCCACGTAAGACTCTCGGGCAGTCAAAAAGTTACTCGCACATAATCGCATGCCAGTGAGACACCAACGATGTCTCCCCAATGCGATTACATTCTACAACAATCATCGGCATGACCCAGGACGGTCGACAAGAGTCCATGTCGAGTTGCACAAGCTATATCGATACCACAAAAACCAACGGCAAGACTGCATTCCCTCGGCAAGATCTCATCCCGAACTCACATCCTGTCACCGAGACACCTCTAGGTCGGCGAGACCTTTCATCGAGTGCATTCCACTACACCGAAGGGATAAAACACGTTGACAAGGCCACCGCTAGTCGGTAAGACCAACATCGGTCAGGAAGACATCACAACGAGTTCACTTCAGTCATCCCGAGCTAGGCCCGAGCCCCTTTCATTTCGGTAAGACTCCCCACGGTTGGTAAGACATTACAGTGAGCCCCTTCTGTTCTCCCCGAGCTTAAATTTCTTTCGGAAAGAGCCTACTTGGTCAGCGAGACCTTTCATCAAGCTCAAATTTTCCACCGAGACTCCTCCGTGTGGGACCACTATTCCCTGTCGGCGAGACCAGCTCCCTTCGCCGAGGCATTACACTGAAGGGAGAACCCTTCAGCGAAACCTCCACGCTTCGACCAGATCTCCTAGTGAACACAAATATTTCTCCCTGATGCGACCCCCTTAAACAACTATCGAGGAGATCTTCTCTGTCGACAGGACATCACGGTGAAAGCACAACCCTATACCAAAGGTATCCCTTTCAGTGAGATATCACTCAGTCGTCGAGACCTCTCAGCGAGCCCAAACCGCTATGTCGATGCCGCTTCACCTCGCCAAGAGTCCACCCTATCGGTGAGACATCACCCCGAAGCTGCCTTTATTGCCAAGACCTTGCCTCTTCGACCAAACATCATGCCAAAGGTATAACCTTTCACCAAAACCACATGGGTCGGCAAGACCCTTTTATCAAGCGCCAATCTTTCGGCGACGCTGACCTTGTGCACAATCGGTTAGTGAAAAATTAGCATGTCGGTGAGCCATATGAAAACTTACGATGATTAAAACTATCTGGTCGACCGGGGTATTTGAAAATGAATAGAACACTACTAGTCGGCAAGACATCTAGAAGGTCTTGTCGACTCTTGCCTTAGAGGAATTTTATGCCAAACTGGATTGGGGGATGCTTTCCAACTGAGCTCCTTGACAAATATCATCATGTGCATGATTTAATCCTGCAAAACAAAGTCTCCATTAGTCCTCAGAAGCATATAAGATACATTATCATAAAATACACTATTGCTTATGATTATTTTATTCAATTTTAGCAAGAAGAAGACCAACTCAAGGTGAGATAGAACCAAAATCCGATAAAACAAAATACAGACCCAAGAGGAAAATGAAGGAAAATCCCAAGAACAAAGCCAATAAACAAGGGCAACGAAAGCAAAAAGAGAAGGGGGACCCACTTTGTTCTAGAATAAAATGAGGTGGTTATGCAAGGCATAACAAATGGCGACTTGACTAGAAAAATGGTTTAACCATTTTCAAGAAACTGAAGGATTCAGCTACCCAGAATCTCTGGTTTATGAACATCACAACTCCAGTTGGGTCAGTTTTAACAACCAAGGATGAGCTAAAATCTCAAATGTAAATCAACACTAGTTACCCCTTAATCTATGTGTGTGCTTGACTGTGCATCACTCTTTTATAAAGTTTCTTCATCTTTCGAACAACAATGTGCAAGATTTGAGCTACATGAGTTGGGTCCCTTTGGCTATCGTGCAATGAAATCCTGGGCATTGCTCTGCTACCAGTCAGGCATCCATAGCCCCAACGGAGATACCTCTAGTTTTCTCACAGCATTTCTCTACTGCCAGCCAGGCGTCCATAGCCCTGGTAGAGATACTGGAATCACCCATTCATATTAAGTCCAATTTTCTTTTAGATCATTCTTTTCCTTTTTTTTTTGGAGTTTCAGATATTTCACTCAATTTTATTTTCAATATGTCAGATGTCAGACATCTGTTCTGGGTTAAAAGCTACCATGGACCTCATAACAACACTTGGGAGATCGGATTTTTCACTCAAATCTTACAACACTATCATCCTGGGACAAATATGCCATTACAAAGGAAGATGATCTTGATGATTTGTGACAGATTCAGAGGAGCCAATGAAGGTCTTTTACTTTGCACCTTGTTTTTGAGACTTTCCGCAACTCTTATTGACAATGGGCATAAAACAAAGAGTTTAGGACAAGAGCACCCAATCAACAAACTTGAAAATACCTAAACCACTTCTCTCCTAATAACCAAAGTATGCTTCATATAACAGCCCCCTCACTTTAAGATGGAAAGAATAGAGAAACCCCAAAGAACAACAAGACAGTAACCAAACAGCAAAGGAAATGAAAGGATAGAGAGAAAGAACCAACAAATGACAGCATAACTAATTACAAACAGAAAAAAGAAAACTATTTACAAACAAGAAACAAAAAAATTATTTACATAAAGAACAACAAACTATTTACATGCAGAACAGAATTAGCAAGCCTTATGACTCGAAATAATGCTTAAGAAACTACCCATTGAAAAGCAAGGGAACAGGTTCTCCAATTAAACTACTCAATCGGAAAGCATTTTCTCCTAGGATCTTAGCAATCTGATAGGGACCCAACCAGAGCTTATCAAATTTTTGGTGACTACCCTTCTTTTCACTAGCTTTATCCCATAACAACACAAGGTCTGATATCCTGAAAGCCTTGATTTTGGCTCTTTTGTCAAATGAACATTTGACAACAGCCTAATGTCTAAAGAATTGCTGCAAGGCAGCATCTCTCTGCTCTTCTAATTTCAACAAGGCAGCCAATCTTATCTCTATCCTATCATCACTAGAGTAGAAATTTTGCATGAACTCAAGGATAGGTATTTGCAAATGAATAGGGAACACAGGCTCTTGGCCATACACTAATTTAAACGGTGAAGTCTTTAAAGCAGCCTTGATCCTAGTTCTATCTGCCCATAACGCGAATCTCAGCTGGGTATGCTAATCCCTAGGATTGTTTTCTAACCATTTTTTAATAACCCCTAAGAGATTCTTAGTGGTTGATTTTGCAACTCCATTGCCTTGTGGGTAATAATTTGAAGAATATTTTAAGACAATTTTGTGATCATAAGCCCATGAAATGAACTGAGCAGAAGAAAAGGAAGAGCCATTGTCACATACCAATGCGAAGGGTACCCCAAACCTGGTTTTGATGCATTCGGTGAGGAATTTGATCACTACCTCTATTGTGTTGTTCTTGCAAGGTATAGCCTCTGTCCATCTTATGTAGTAAGGTCAAAATAAATTTGTGTCCTACAGAAGAATTTGGGTTAATGACCCCGATAAATTCCAACACCCATTGGGCAAATGGTCTTACCTCATAGACAGGCTGCAATGGCATGGTTGAATGGCATTCTTTTGATGTAGAAATATGACATATGTGACATGTTCTTGTATGTTGATGGGAATCTTTGAACACACACGACCAGTAATAACCAGATCTGAGGATCTAGTGAGCCAGTGAGTCTGCAGAGCCATGACCGGTGTCGTGTTTCCCATGGAATTCAGTGATCACGTGTTTAGCCTCTTGTTGATCAAGGCATCGTAGGTACACTCCCTCAAAATTTTGCCTATGTAGTAATCCTCCTTTGAGCATATAATGAGAGCTCTTCATTCTTAGTGCTCTCCTTTGAGTGGTGTTCATTCCCTCTAGACATCGATTGTTGAGGATGAAATAGATGATATCAGCATACCAAGGGTCATTGGAAAAGGACTGAGTGGTGTATTACTGGAAAATAATGTTCTCACCAGCATTCGCCATGGATTTAGGCAAGCATGTGCCTCTGACAAGTTTCATAGGGTGTATCTCTAGATCGAACTCTTGCAAGATGGCCATCCATTTCCCTCTTCTTTCTCCCAGCTCGCTCTGCATAAGTAAAGACTTCACAATAACGTCAATAACTACAACAATGATTTAGCTTCGGAGAATGTAGTGCCTGAACTTTTTGACAGCTCTGACTAGCGCAAAATCTTGTTTCTCAAGAGGTGGGTATTTGATCTCAGCATTCTTGAATGGAGAGCTCATGAAGGCGATTGGCCTCTCCTCTCCCTCTTCTCTTCGTTGAGTTAAGACAGCTGCACAGGAACGTTTGGAGGAAAAAGAGTAAATATAGAATGACCTCAAGTAGTCAGGGCTGGTGAGGACTGGTGCTTCCGAAATGGATCACTTGACCTGTGAAAACGCGGCCTTCGCCTCATTACTCCACTCTATTTTGGCATCTTTCTTCATCATTTCATTTAGTGGTTTTACGATTTCTGCAAAGCCCATGATAAACCTTCTCACAAAGTTGATCTTTCCAAAGAAAGACCTCATTTCCTTCTTGCTTCCTGGCCTGGTGATCTTCAGAATGGACTCAACTCGGTATGGATTGATTGATATTCCTCTTTCAGAGATTATGTGTCCCAAAAGCTTCCCTTCAGAAACCCCGAACACACACTTTTTAGGATTCAAGGAGATGCCATACTGGATACATCTTTGAAGAACTTTGGCTAAGTCTACAGCATGGTTCAGTCTATCCTTGGAGAACACCATCAGGTCATCCATGTAAACAATAATGCATTTACCAATTAAGTCCTTGAATTCTACATCCATGGCACATTGAAAAGTTGCTCCAGCTTTTATCAAACCGAATGGCATCCTTTTGTATGCAAATGTTCCCCACTTTGTAGTGAAGGTTGTCTTCATTCTATCTTCACAGTTAACCATCACCTGATTGTACCCAGAGTAACCATCCAGGAATGATATCATCTGAGATCCATTGACAGTTTGCAAGACTTTGTCCAGAGAAGGGAGTGGGTAATTATCTTTTTCTGAAGCTCTGTTTAGATTTTTGAAATCCACACATAGCCTAATATCCCCATTTTTCTTACAGACTGGAACTAGGTTGGCCACCCACGTTGAGTGTCGTACAAGGAAGATTATTCTTGTGGAAAGTAATTTCTGAACGAACTTAAGGATCAGTGGTTCAATCAGGGCGTTGGCAGGGTGTTTTTTCTGTCAAAATGGTTTAGCTTCAGGCTTCAGAGGGATAGTATGAGTCATTACAGAAGCATCAAATGTCTTTAGATCTTCATATCCCTAGTCTATCACAGCAATATCTTTCTTTAGTGCCCTCAGTATATCTTTTCTGATTGCTTGAGGGCACATTGTCCCTATGTAAACACTTCTTTTAGGGCCAGAATCGGCTAGGTTAATAGTTTCATACTCGCCTCCTTTATCTTCAACTGATATATTCTCTCGAGCCCTTGGGTCTGAGTCAAAAATTCTTTCCAAAGCCACCATTCCCTTGGGAATGCTATTTCCTTTTAAATTGAGGACCCCTTCTGTATCACAATCTTCAGGGTTCCAATCTCCTTGATCCCTGTTGGACTCATTAATGATCTGTCCTTCAAAAACATCTGAGCTTGCTAGAAAAGAAATAATATGTCGATCATCATCAAGGACTTGAAATTTCTTGACATTATCAGGAACTACAGGGGTGGAAATCAATTCCACTGAGAATCTCTTAAGCTTGGAGCCTTGCATAGGTTCCAGGGTGTTTGCAGCAACGACCAATGAATCAACTATCTGATTCTCCTCTCTTGGGATTAAACTAATCCCAAAAGCATTAAAGTCTTCAATCAAGTTCCATACCAGATTTCTATAAGCTTCCAGCCTTCTATTGTGACATGTGTATTGGTTGCGCACTTGCTTGATAATAATTTTTGAATCTCCTTTGACCATCAAGGCTGTGAATTTCTTCTTATGTGTGAACATTAGCCCTCAAGTTAGAGCTTCATATTCTGCTACGTTGTTAGTGCATCCAAACTACAACCTGTAAGAAGCAAAGAAAGTTTTCCCTTTCGGGCTGGTTAATTCAATTGCAACACCATAACCTGTTTTGGATTTGGATCCATCAAACGTAAGGGTCCACAGCTGATCATGAGCTGGGGTTGATTCTTTGGAGGTTATTGTGGGCGTTTGGATAGGATGAGCCAGAGGTGGGGTTGCTTGATCTTTTACATCAGATATAGGGAACGGGTGTTCAATAGGTTCTTTAGGTACACCTTCCAATTCCTGCACAGCCATATCATATAATCTGTGGCTATCCTTCTGACAGTCACTTGTGACTTTGGTTAACCCCTTGGATTTTGGTATACCGATGAGTGTAGGGATGTCAAACAAACCTTGGGGTTGTTCTTCATCAATATGCCGATTCGTAAATTTTTCTGGGGTAGGTTCGATTTGAGAAGGAACTTCTTTTGAAGGTATCTTATCCCTGGTTAACATTATTGCTTCTTTGGCTTCAAATGAGAAGTGATCTACAACGGTCTCAGGGTGACTTAAGATAGCTTCCTCACCTTGGTAAACATGATTTAAAATGTTAATGCAGGGTTGGCAAGTCAATTCAGAATGATTTTGGTAATGCACCCTGCACCAATTAGGGAGTAGAAGACTCTGCAGATCGGTATCTTCTCCTAAGACCAACTGATCCTGTTGCAACTTCTTAATCAATGCCTGTTGATTTTCATTAATTGTAGAATTAGGGAACTTTTGTATTGGTTGTTCTTTAGGATTAAGAACAGAAAAGGTTAAAATTTCCTCTCCTTTATAAACCCCTATCCCAGTTTCAAAGTAAGTTACCTCATTGGGGCAATCATACTCAGTGATGACATGCTTGAGGCGAGGTTCACTTTCAATCCTAATCTACATAGGCACTCCCCTCTATGGTAGCCACATATGTGAAAAGTCAAGGGAGAGATATCCCCCTATACCTTTCATCAAATCTCTGCTCAGTAGCATACCATAAGTCTCGGGAATATCTACCACTTGAACATCTATATTGGTTTGAATCCTAGGGTCTGACCCTACTTGCACATGTATGTTTCTCAACTCTCCCACTACATTAACCTCTATCTTGTCAAGTTGGATGACCTTCTTGTTTGTTTGGATAGGGTTCAATCCCAATTTCTTGCATATAGAGAATGGCATAACATTGCCAGAAGCCCCTGAATCTAACAGATAATTATGTAGGTTCTTCCCACAAATTCTTAAACTTAAAAGAAATGGTGGGGTGCCTACCTTGCTTCGGTACAAGATTGCGTTCATGTCTGCAGCATGTGCCACCTTGTTCTTTCCTTTTGATTTACTAGCTTGCTCCAAAGCTTTCAGCACTATCTCCCGTTGGGCAGGGCACCACTTTAGGATGTCAAAATATGACAAAGAGGTTTTCTGTTTCTACATCTCAAAAACAATATCAAATTATGTATTATAACTTGCATTATTTTTTACAACCCCAAGTGAATTACCTCTATTATGGAAGTCAGGTGGGCCTTTTGGTGGAGGAGGGTTGTTATCAGCACTTTGATTCGGAGGCACCATGTGATTAGGTGGTGTTGATGTGGTAAACGGACCCTTATTTTGATTTCTTAGGAAGTGTCCTCCCTTTGTCTGAAAATCTTGGGCATCATACGAATCTTCCTCAGGTTCATTCACACTTTTCATTGGGAATGAAGGTTCATCCTCAAAGAGGTCATAATTCATAGCTGTATCTATTGAGCCACCTTCTTTGTTTGAACTCCTTTGGAAGGTTCGGGCATCTTCCTATGCCATCTTAACAACTTTCTCCATTTCAGGGTAGTTTACCTCAGAATGGGTTGCAGTATCATGGAGCCTGCACCAATTAGTCATAAAATTGAGGTCAGCCACATTTGCAGTATGTGACCTCTCCTCATAATTATGAGAAATTCCACCATTGTTTGGCCTAGTATTCCATTGTCAGTTGTTATTCGGCCTCTGGTTATATCCTCTATTTTAATTTTGATGACCTTGGTTAAGGGAGTTTTGGCCTTGATAACTCCTTTGGTTGTGATTGTTGTTATTCTGATAATTACTCTGATTATTGTTTTTTTGATTAAGGTAGTTACCTTGGTTTTGGGAGGGGTTCAGTCTAAGCTGAGCCATGTCATTGGTGACTTGATACAACATTTTATTTTTTGGTCTCTACCTCATTTGTGAGTTGAATTGTCTTTTCACTTTCCACACTCTTAGCAATAGGTGCCTGACCACCATGATTTGGTGTTCCAATTTGGTTATGATGACCATGGGGACTTTGAGGAACCTGTGATTGTTGAAAGAAGTTAGGAGTTCCACTAGCAAAGAATGGAACAGGTGGCTGAGTTTGCAATTCAGACATAGGCCCATAATGGGAGGGAGACATCCCTGGGACAGTATTGAATAAAGGGGTTGGGCTATGCACCTGATATCCCATTGGAGGAAAACCTCCTCCCAAACTCCCTTGTTGAGAACTGATTTGTTGTTGCAGCTTAATAGCTAGATGATATACCTTAGACAAGGAATCAATATCTGTCGGTTGATATGTCCTTTGTAGGAATAAGCCAAGCAAAGGATCTATAACCCTAAAGTATGCTTGAATGGCACTATTTTCAGTAACTAGATATGGGTCTTGCAATCTCCTATACATTCGTTGAAAACTGGTATTGAATAAAGGCAAGGGTTCACCTGACTCCTTCCTGATGGTAGCGAATTGGTGGTACAAAAAGGCTGGATCCACATAAACCCTGAACTGATTGATGAAAGTGTTCTCCAAGTGCGTCCAGGTTAGAATGGAACCTTGCAGAAGATTAAGATACCAGTTGTACGCCATGTCTCCCAAGGAATAAGGGAACAACCTACAAACAACATCATGGTGAGCTATCTGAGCTCTGGTACAAGCATCCTTAAAATATTGTATGTGCTCTTCAGCACTCCTTGATTCACCATGAATACATTTGGGGCAGAATTTCTCAGGATTCTTAGGCATATCATGAAAACCTCCAGGAATGGTCCCCAATGGAGAGGGATTATTCTGAAAGAACGCCATTGGTGGTGGTGGTGGTTGAGCCAGCTATTGGACAGATTGAACCAGTTATAATGACAATTGAGATGGGTTGGGAGGTGGATTGATAGGTATCCACTGGGGTACTAGTGAAAAGCCTGGTGGAGTGAGAAAAGTTGACAAGGGTGGTATGATGGTTGCCCCAGCTTTGTGACTCTTGTATCTTATTGGGGTCTTTAGTTCTATCAAAGGCGGTGTATTTTTAGTTGATTGAAGAACTCTACGAGACCTTTCTGGTGAGAAAAACCTAGCATTATCCAGCTTTCCCTTCTAGGACCTCCTTCTAGTGCCAGTTCTCTATTGACCTCCAAATTGCACAGCAATAGTTAAACAAAATATTGCTATCTTGCTCTCCTGAAAGAGAAAGATGATCACATGGATATCTTAGCTCCCAAGGTCTTTGTAATCGGTTCTCGACTGTGCTAACTTTCTCAATGGTTGATGTGAACGGTAATGTTCAAGGGTCCTGCTAGTGTTGAGCTTCTGGATTGTTCTAACATCAAGCATAAACTAAAACCTATTTTAACTGGGGTTTTTAAAGAAACAAAAAAAGATAGATCAAATCTTGGAACTGAAAAGAATAATAATTCATCCAACTTAACCAGACTTGTTACCTTTCAAGGAATTGCTAACTGAAACTAGAAAACAAAATCAACTTGTGACTGACACACAGCTTCATTCATCCACAGTGCTATTTTTAACAACATATTGTAAATCACTATTTAAACAGAACATAAAACAAACTTCTTTCCTTGAGAGCTTTTCAAATCAAATGATTAAGTTAAGACAAACACCATTCAGGAACACACCCTGAAGTAGATTTTAATCTGGTTGCTTCTACTGTTAGTGAAACAGATAAGCAACATTTACAAATCTGGCACAATCACCAGTGTACAGAAAATCCATTACTCCAAATTGTTTCCATCTATACTAAGAAAACTAGAAGTATACATTACTATCTATGCTAAATCTAACACCTATTTTGTTGCTATTTTTTTCAAACTTTTTCTCTACTTCTACTTAAAAGATTACTACTGCACTTAAAATCTATATCTCTATGTCTCTAAACCTTCCTCCTTTTTTTTTTACAAAAAGGCCAAAAATGCCATATATATAGGATGTACCAAAAGAATGTGTTGGCCCCCTATTTTTAGGGTTTACAAAATATTTGGTGGTTGCAGGAGGTTTGTCCCCCAGATCTTTTTGAATAGAGTTAATGTTGTGTTGAATGGCATCCTCATTGTCCATGTTGGTGAGAGTTTGTTTAGGGGATGATCTGTAGATCTTTTGTAACTATAGCATTTACTTCCAACCTCTGTGTCCATTCTCGAACTCCCTTGAAGGGCTTCCTTGAATGCTCTAAAGCATAATTATTAATGCGGATCCATCTCTGCCAGCAGACACCACAACTATCCCTAAGACTCGTGGCTTCCTCCTTCCTGCTCTAGACCTCTCTGCACATTGACCGTCCCCTGGAAGCAGCACAAGACTCTCTATTCAGATTCGAACACCATCATTCCCAGGCTAAACCATCAGCTCATCCACAGAGTAAGTTCATGTCATTCACATTCTATTGATTTCCTTCACAGGGATAGTTAATTAGTCAAACTATCAATGGTCAGCCCTTTTAGCTTCTTCTGATTGGTGGAACAAACTCCATGTAAGACTCCCGGGCGGTCAAAAAATTACTCGCACAGAATCACATGTCGGTGAGACACCATCAGTGTCTCCCCAATGTGATTACATTCTATAGCAGTCATCGACATGACCCACGACGGTCAACAAGAGTCCATGTCGAGCTGCACAAGCTATATCGATACCACAAAAACCATCGGCAAGACCGCATTCCCTCTGCAAGACCTCATCCCGAACTCATGTTTTGTCACCAAGACACCTCTGGGTCAGCAAGACCTTTCATCAAGTGCATTCCACTACACCGAAGGGAGAAAACATGTTGGCAAGGCCACTACTAGTCGGTAAAACCAACATCAGTCAGGAAGACATCACAGCGAGTTCACTTCAGTCATCCCAAGCAAGGCCCAAGCCCCTTTCATTTCGGTAAGACTCCCCACGGTCGGTAGGACATCATGGCGAGCCCCTTCTGTTCTCCTTGAGCTTAAATTTCTTTTGGCAAGAGCCTGCTTGGTCGGCGAGACCTTTCATCGAGCTCAAATTTTCCACCGAGACTCCCCCGTGTGGGACCACTATTCCCTGTCGGCGAGACGAGCTCCCTTCACCGAGGCAATACACCAAAGGGAGAAACCTTCGATGAAACCTCCACGCTTTGGCTAGACCTCCTTGTGAACTCAAATATTTCTCCCGAATGTGGCCCCCTTGAACAACATTTGGGGAGACCTTCTCCATCGGCAGGACATCACGGAAAAAGCACAACCCTATACCGAAGGTATCCCTTTCAGTGAGATATCACTCAGTCGCCGAGACCTCTGAGCGAGCCCAAACCACTATGTCGATGCCGCTTCACCTCGCCAAGAGTCCACCCTTTCAGTGAGACATCACCTCGAAGCCACCTTTGTAGCCGAGACCTTTCCTCTTCAGCCAGACATCATGCCGAAGGTATAACCCTTTTCCGAAACCACATGGGTCGGAAAGACCTTTTTATCGAGCGCCAATCTTTCAGCGACGCTGACCTTGTTTGCAATCGGTCAGTGGGACCTTAGCATGTAGGTGAGACATATGAAAACTTACGGTGATTAAAATTGTCTGGCCGACTGGGGTATTTCAAAATGAATAGAACCACTGCTAGTCGAAAAGACATATGGAAGGTCTTGTCAACTCTTGCCTTAGAGGAGTTTTATGCCAAACTGGATTGGGGGATGCTTTCCAAATGAGCTCCCTGACAAATATCATCATGTGCATGATTTAATCCTGCAAAACAAAGTCTCCATTAGTCCTCAAAAGCATATAAGATACATTATCATAAAATACACTATTGCTTATGATTATTTCATTCAATTTTAGCAAGAAGAAGACCAACTCAAGGTGAGACAAAACCAAAATCCAATAAAACAAAATATAGACCCAGGAGGAAAACGAAGGAAAATCCCAAGACCAAAGCCAATAAACAAGGGCAACTAAAGCAAAAATAGAAGGGGGACCCACTTTGTTCTAGAATAAAATGGGGTGGTTATGCAAGGCATAACACTAACAAACAACCATATCAAGGAAACTTTTAAGGTGCATGACAAAATTTGAATCTGAGGCCTTTTCAACCATATAATCTAGTTCCAATTAGTGCAGCCAAAGATATGGTACCTGTTCAAAACAACCTTGCAGCAAAATATGAGTGGTGCTATCCTTGGAACCAGGCCCATAATCAAACTACATGTTTAAATGGTGTCATCAATCAAGCATTGATGGTTCAAAATGTTTTAAGTGCGCAAGACGTGCCTAATGGTGAATCATCCCAATAGTAGGAGCTTCCTACAAGTGACAAAACTCTCCTAAATTGGCAATGAGAGGAGTTTGTGGAGTAAACAATGATAGCTCTCCAATAGCAACCAAAACCCGAGCCAAAAAGAGAGCTTTCAAGATTGGACAAGCATCAAATAAAGACAAGGAAGTTGTTGGACCTTCCAATCCTCATGTAACACAAATTTTGCAAAGAAATTCACAAGGCATCAGTGGTGGACAACTTGGGAACCAACCCCAACCAACCCACTTGCAGACAGACCCTGTTGTTGCAAGGACCCATCAAAAGGTAAAAGTTACAACACCCTTTAACATTATTGAATCCATGAAAAAGATGAATGCAAATATATCAATGTGGGATTCCTTATCTAACCCTAGCCAAAAGGACTTGTTATAATCTGCCTTAGTTGAAGTAGGTGTTTCAAATGATATACCAACAAGTCAAACCAAGGTTGTCCTGACAAAAACACCTCAAGACAATAGTAAACTACCAAGTGAGGATGTCAAACCACCCCCATTTTATGTGTCCTTGATAATAGGAGATAAACTAGTTCATAATTGCATGGTGGATTCAGGGGCAAGTAGTTCTGTCATGCCCAAAAAAATTGTTGATAGGTTAGGACTGAAATATTAGCCTCTTGAGAAAGGAGTTGTTCAACTTGATGGGATAGCCATTAACACCGTAGGTATTATCAAAGGTTTAAGCCTTACCCTACATGCTTTCCCCAATTTCTCCATTCCCCAAGACATTTTTGTCATTGACTTACCTCCACATTTTGCTTTATGTTTGTCAAGAGATTTCACTACCAAGATAGGAGGCTATTTGTCATTAGATTGGTCCCATATGGTGTTCAAAATGAGATATGGGACTAAAGTAGTCATCAAATATGAACAAATTTCTAAGGATCACATTGAACCATATGTCCCAAGTGTTGTTAACACTAATTGTGCTGGTTTTGATGATGATGAACTTGTTGTTGCTCAAGAACTGCAAGAAAAAAGCATACCAGATACACTTCTAAGTGAGTGGGCAGTAGAAAATATCATTGATATCCCAAATAATAACATTGAAGAGACTGGTTTGGGTGTGTATGTGCTGCACAAGCTTGATTCGGTGATTCCAAACCTCAAAGGGGAGGTGGGACAACAATTAGATCAGGAAGGTGAAGTGTGGAAGATGTTCTTTGATGGTTCTCAAAGCAAGAACAATGTCGATGGGGGTGCAATGCTTGTGTCCCCACAAGGTGACAAATACTACTCTGCTTTCAGATTTTCTTTCTCTTGTACTAACAATATTGTTGAATACGAAGGTCTAATTCAAGGCTTGGAATGGGCATGAAAAAGAGGGATTGGCTTCTTGCAAGATTATGGTGACAGTGAATTAATTGTCAACCAGGTGAGAAGTCTACATGTCACTAAGAATGATGTCTTAAAGTCTTACAAACATAGGGTGTGGGATATGATAGAAGAGTTTGATGCTTTCAATCCGATTTCTATTCCTAGAGATTAGAATAGGGACGTTGATAGACTGGCTACAATAGGTGCTCAAGTTGATATTCCAAGTAAAATTAGGAAAGAAAAGTTGCAGCCATATGTTAAAATAGTTATCAGACCTTCTATTCTGAATAACGTTCATTGGAAAGTTTTTGAGAGTGATGAACAGGTCTTAAGCTTTATGCTACAAGAAGATGAATTTGTAGCAGTCAACCAAGAGAAGATCCAACAACAATATGATGATTAGATCATCCAATTGAAGTCTAACAAACTACCCAAGGGTCTAGTCACCTTGGAATCCATTTTTAGCATGGATGACCAATTGAAAAAGAATAAGACCACTATGCAGGTCAAAGAAGAACATTATGAGAAGCTTGAAATTTTCAAAGGTAAGCTCCTTAAAGTTGGTAAAATTTGTTCACATGCAGAAAGGAAAGCTTTCATTTCCCTTTGTCAAGAGTTCCAAGATGTATTTGCATGGGAATATTCTGATTTGAAGGGTTTTGATCCCCAAATTTCCAAACATACCATAGAGCTTGAGCCAAACTCAAAACCTGTTAGGCAGAAACAGAGGCCTTTAAACCCCAAACTTGAGCCTCTAATGGTCAAAGAGTTGACCAAATTGATTGAGGGAGACATCATTTTTCCAATCAAACATACCTCATGGTTCTCTAACCTTGTCCCAGTTAGAAAGAAAAATGATGAAATTAGGCTATGTTGACTTTAGAGACCTAAATAAAGCCTCGTTAAATACAAGTTTTTGAATCAAACCTTTAAATGCCATGTCCATTGCCCTCTGAAACGTGGCACTAGCATTTGATAGGCCAAATGGAATCCTCTTATAAGCCATGGTGCCCCATTTTGTGGTGAAGGAAGTCTTGTACTGATCTTCCTCTTTGACTAAAACTTGGTTATAACCTAAATAACCATCAAGTAATGAAAATCTTTTTGAACTAGCTACAATTTGCAGAATCTGCTCCATTGATGGCAACAGATAATGATCCTTATTTACCTTGATAATGTAATGGTTTTTTCAAAGAAGGTTGATGAACACCTTGCACATCTGAAACAAGTTTTTGAGAGGTGTAGGGAGTATGGTATATCCCTCAACCCCAAAAAATGTATCTTTGTTGTCCATGAAGGAAAACTTTTAGGACATATTGTGTCAAAACAAGGGATCACCATTGATCCAAAAAGAGTAAGTGCCATTTTGGATCTTCCCTTGCCGAGCCATTAAAAGGGGCTGCAAAGTTTCCTTGGCATAATTAATTTCGTTAGAATGTGTTTATTCCTAGCATTGCAAATCTTTTGAAACCACTAACTGCAATGTTAAAAAAGAATGCCAATTTTGGCTGGACCAAGGAGGCCAAGCATAGTTTTGAAGTCATAAAAGAGGCCTTATTAGCAACCCCTACTTTAGTAAACCTGAACTTCTCAAAAGATTTCATTTTATATGCTTTTGGCAGCATTGATATAATTTTTGCAATGCTAGCACAACAGAATGATGTTGGCCTAGAACAACCAATTGCTTTTTTTAGTCAACGTTTAGAGGAGTATGAACAAAGATATACTTTTGTACACAAAAATATACTTGTTGCCATCAGAAGCTTGAAGAAATTCAAATCCCTAATTTCTAACAGCAAGGTGCATTTGATGGTTGCTCACCCTAGTGTGAAGGAATTCTTGCTAAGCAAGGATCTGAATGATAAGAGGGAAAGCTAGATTACAAAAGTCATGGAGTATGATTTTGATATCAAGGTAACAAATCTTGTCAAGGGTAAAGGATTGTGTGAACAGCTAGCTACAAAGGTTGAAGATGAAGGAAATATAGAAACAGAGGCAATTTTGGTTGCTGATAATGAGCTTACAGCAGATGCATCTACAGCAAATGTAAGTTGGGTGCAAGATATGACTCACTTTTTACAAACTAGTGAGTGTCCACTAGGTTTAGATAAAGCCAAACAAAGGAGGTATTTCAGACTGCAGTCTATTCCTTATATTCTAATTGGTAACATTCTTTATGGAAAGGACATTAACAGTGTCCTCTTGATATGCATTGATCAACGTCAAGTTGATAAAGTACATCATGAGTTCCATGATGGAACTGCAGAGGGTCATTTTTCCACAAGAACAATTGCATGGAAAATAATGAGATTTGGCTATTATTGTCCAAGCTTATTTAAAGATGTCCATGCTTGGGCCAGGAAGTGTGTAAAATGTGCCATTTTTGCAAGCAAAGAGAGGCTGCTAGCTTTACCATTGCAGCTCATTCAAGTAGAACGACCCTTCATGAGATGGGGCATTGATTTTATAGGTGCCATTAACCCACCTTCAAGTGTAGGGCACAGGTGGGTGCTTACTGCAACTGATTATTTCACACGATGGACTGAGGCAGTGGCTTTGAAAGAAGCCAATGAAAAATGTTGTTTTAAACTTTTATGATGATTTAGTAACTAGATTTGGGGTACCTAAATCAATCTTTTATGATAATGATTTGGTGTTTGTTGGGTTAAGATCAAGTGATTGGGCTTTAAAGAATGGTATTCATCTGAATACCTCATCAAATTATTACCCTCAAGGTAATGGTTTGTTTGAATTAACCAATAAGAATCTTATCAGAATCATCAAAAGGATTTTGGAGGATAATCAAAGAACTTGGCATAACAAGTTAGAATCTGTCTTGTGGGAAAATATAATAACACCCAAGAAGTCCATTGGAAACTCCCCTTATATGTCGGTATATGGTAAAGAGGCAAGGTTGCCTTTATCATTTGAGATTCTAGCTCTTGGCATAATGAACCGGCTTGAAATGTTTGAATAGGAGGACCCAATGGTTGTCTGATATGTACAACTCATGGAGCTGGATGAAACCAGAGATAGAGCCATGAAAAAAATGGAGTTTCATCAACTCCAAACAAAGAGGGTGTTTGATAAAAGAGCAACACCCAAGGTGTTTAAAGAGGGAGATGTTCTCAAATGGGATGAGTTAAAGAGCAGGCCTAGAAAGCATACTAAGTTTGATAGCATGTGGAGTAGCCCGTTTGTCATTACTGAGTGCAAAGAGAACAATGCTTTTCAATTGCCATCAATGGATGGAGAAGCCCATCCTATCCCAATCAATGGGATACACCTCAAACTCTATTTTTAGGTATGATCTAAAACTGCTTTATACAAATTAGAGTAGATTTCTTTTCCTTGAGTGTTGTTTTGCACAGTTAGGTGGTAGTTTTCATTCTGCATTGCTAGTTTTTTTGGTTCAAAGTGTCTCTTGTTGGTTTTATGAGTTACACCAATTTTCAATTTTGTTTTCAAGTGGTGCTAGTTTTCTAAGTGACCCCATGCCCAATGGATAATCTTAGGTAGTTGGTCTCATGTTTAGTAGGCAAACATATAGCAGATGTCGCCAAAAATGTTACCTGATTTTTAGCTTCCAGCTGAAATTAGGTTTAGTGTTTATTCTTTTGTGTTGTTTGTTCAAACATTTAAAAGATAAACTAGAAATCTTCTAGATTTAATATGCATGAAAAAATAGTCAAATGAAACATATTACATTTTTTCATTCCAATGTTACAATTATAGCAAATAAGAAAAGAGAATCATATATACACAAATGTAATCTTTTATTTGATAATCCTAAAGTGCACATGTCCCTCACAAGCCAAGGGACTAATTTTACTTATTCAATGGAAATATGAAACAATTTATACACGAATAATAAAAAATAAACAATGTGCATAGAAGAATGGAGACCAGTCATTGCCTGAGAATAACTGGTTATGAGGTTGCCTGATTGCTTCGTTGTTGTTGCCCCAAGTTGCTTGAGTGCTCCCTAGCTCTATAATGCCCCTAGCTCCTACATCTAGAAAAAAAATGATATTAGAGCGAGGATCTAAGCAATGAAAGATCTCAATCCTTACATACACACCTACCTATGCATGTATAAATTGAACCATAAGTGCATAAAATAAGCATGCAAACCTTGGATGTCTTGGAAAACAACAAAATCATCAAATACATCCAACATATGCATTTATTTTCTAACTGTTTGCTTCATGTGCATATTTAGGACAAGTTTCATTACTATTCCGATTCAGATTAAATACAGAATGTGGGGAAAATGTAGCTCCCACAAGGGTAGAGCTCAACATGCTTTGAAAGAAGAAGGAAATTGAGAAACTTGATTAAAGATTTATTTGTTATCAATGCATTAAATCAATATGGAATCACACCAATTGATCAAATTTCATTATTAGATTCAAAATATGCATCAAGTTCAATTATGCATCTACTAAATAATGAGAGGGAAATCCAAAGTATTGTCAAGTCCCTCCCACCTAGACCCTATTGGACAGCCACACATCACATAGGATGGTGAGCTTTTAGGTCACTGACATATGGGACATGTGTTTTCCCACTAGGATCAAAGTGGGGAGACAGTTATGTATCACATATGAGAAAAAAGGAAACAAATGTGGTGGAATTAGATTGCAAATATAGGTGGGACAACAATATGTATTCTCATGTCATTTAGGACAACAACAATGTCTTTTGACTTTACTAAAGGAAAAAAGGAATGGTTACGAGAGCTGGCATTACAGATGGAAAAGAAAGGAAGGGTTTCAACTGCCATGTCCGGTGTCACATAATGATCAATTTTCATCAACATTTTTTGAAGTTCCTAAGACCCAAGGATTACCTCCACAAGTGATATTCAATTGACAATAACTTTATTGATGGGAATGGAGAAAGAAATGGTTGAATCAATCACGACACAACACAAAGTGACCCCTTTGGGGACAAGGTCATGATACAGGTGAATAGGACAGCACCTCTGCAAAGTGCTACAAGAACATGAAGAACTAATGATATAGCTAGTAAGGATGAATCAAATAGAAAAACAAAGAAGGTACTCAATAATATCATTAATTCTCATCTTAAAGGAGGTGGACTACACATGCATAAGTGAATGACACCAATGTCAAAGAAAGGAATTCCAAAAGACAAGCCCAAGTTGAACAAGGCTTTATTCAAGGCCTTCTCAATCAAACATTAGACAAACAAGTTTTCCAGCTAACAAGCAATGCATGATGGTGTGAGAAAAGGAACAAAAGGAAAATACATTCAAGAAACATCAACCCTAGTTGATACAAATAATGTGCCCATACAAAGCAGATCATAAGTGGAGAAAAATGTAGAAAATTTAAAGGGCGGGCCTAATATACTCTTCATATCATAAATTGAAGCATGGGGCAGTGCATTTGATTGTCAAGTTACAAGGACAATAGTATGCAAAATCTACCAAGGATAAAGATAGTCATTCAAAGAGCTCAGTGGCAAAAACAACTCCTGTGATAGGTTCCATGAAAGAGAAAGCCTATATAAAGTCTTCAAATCAATGAAAATAGGCCCAAAGGTTCTCACAGAGTGATGAAAGGACAGTACCTTCAAAGGAAGGGTTGCAAGATGGTCACATAGGTTATAATGTGCATGAAGTTCTTGTTACAAGATGTTAGGAAGACATCATAGTCATGTGACTATCATAACCATGCAATTTGAAATGAGAACAAGCACATTTTTTACTTGAATTGAAAACATACCACTATTTAAGCCACCATGAGGCAGTCAACATTGATGCAGGAGCATCTAGTGGTGTGAGGGCAATCTTGCATCACCCAAAAATATGCTTTCCATTTATGTTCCTTTTTTTATCTTTTTGTATATGTTTTTTGAAATTTTGGATACCCTTTTCATCGAATAAGAGTTCCCAACTTTCAGAACTATTTTTATGCTTTTTCTGCTCAATTGTTATTTTTAGCATGTGTGAATTTAAAGGCATGGGAAGATGGAAATTTATGGGAAGGTACAAGATGGAAAAATAAGCACTTTGGCCAAAGAATCAGGTCAAGATCATTCATAGTTTGAAAGTTATTCAAGTTTCATTTTTTGCTTTTTGCCCTGAAAAATCTTATGAGTCTAGTTTGAGGCACTAAATGGTCTCGTACGGGCCCGAAAATCATTGGAACTAGTAGAGCCAATTCTTAGCGCATTCTTCACTCCGATACCTTTCCAACGGTTCAAATGGTTTGAAAAATGGAGTCCCGGATCAAAAGTTATGGCTTCCGGAAGTTGGTCAATTTTTGAAAAATTGTCAATTTTCGAATTAGGACTCAACTTTTGAATTTCAAATTGTAATTTTTGGTGCCAAACCGCCAAAACTCATAACTCGAATGTTTTTTTTGGATCCAAACTAAAAAGAGGCTATTTATGGGATAGTTTTTGATTTTTGGGTAGTTTTATGGGTAAAAGAGTTCGCATGCTGCAAAAGGGGGAATTTTTGTAGTTTTTGTAGTTTTCTGTAATTGACATGTATTGTAGAGCTCGAGGATTTGAGATCCTCTGCATGTAATATTTTCCTTTATGAACAATAATAAAATTTCTCTAGTTGCTTGCATCATTTTCTGTGTCTCGAGTTTTCTCCCTTGTCAAACGTACATGAGGGAGATGATGGACAAAATACATTTTGAAAATCTAACACAAAATGTAGCTCACAAGAAGGGAGCTCTAGAAAATCTATTGCTACTAAAGAACAATGCTATTAAAGATGGAAATAGTCTTATTGATTGAAATAGAGGAGCTCATAAAATTCACATATTGAAACCATCATAAAGCATGGTGCTTCAAAGGAATAGAGCATAGTCATGAATAAGAGCAGTATCATTAAAGGCTACAGATTTATCTTCATTTTATCTATGCACTCGAAAGACAGTAAAGCATAAATGACTTATGAGGTAATAAAAGACAATGCTATGCATAACAAGTAGCTACCAAGCTGATAATACAATTATCTTGTGAATTGAAAACAACCACTTCGTGAATGTCAAGTACACTATTTCAAGGATAAAGAGGAACCTTCCCTCTTAGCAAGCATCATAAGCCCTTTATCCTATATAGTGAATTACAAGGAATTAAATGTTTTTTTTGGAGGTGAGCATGACAAAAGAGGAAAGTCATTGGGTATTGAAGGGAAAGCTTTGAAGTAAAGGGTAGTATCAAAATCATCCTTGTGATAACAACAATGATATTTGAGATAACATGGCAGCCATAAGAGGGCAGTGACAGTTGCCAAGCACAAAGAAAGGATGAGGTTTCATGACAAGTTTGTGGTGAACCTTAACAAGTGTGACTAAATTCCAGTCTTTGAAAACCTTATGAGCAGATCAACTTCAAAAGGCAATCCATTATATTTATCATGGTGCCAAAAGTTTTATATAGTGGTGTTTTGTCAAAGTGTTTGAAGCTAATGCAGAGGTTACCATGAGTGTTTAAGAACATGAGGAGGTATCATTAAAAGAGGAGTATGGTGCTCTTAAAAGAAATGTCAAATGCAAGATTTTATTCACAATGACAAACCCACTTTGGGGTTTATGTTTTCAAAGACATTCTGTAGAAAAGAAGCGCATTGTAAAACCAATTCAAGTGCTCATTGAAAAAACATCTTTTGCTACAAATTGGGGCTTTCATTATGCTCAAAATCATCCTTGTGATAACAACAATGATATTTGAGATAACATGGCAGCCATAAGAGGGTGGTGACAGTTTCCAAGCACAAAGAAAGGAGGAGGTTTCATGACAAGTTTGTGGTGAACCTTAACAAGTGTGACAAAATTCCATTCTTTAAAAACCTTATGAGCAGATCAACTTCAAAAGGTAATCCATTATATTTATCATGGTGCCAAAAGTTTTATATAGTGGTGTTTTGTCAAAGTGTTTGAAGATAAAGCAGAGGTTACCATGAGTGTTTAAGAACATGAGGAGGTATCATTAAAAGAGGAGTATGGTGCTCTTAAAAGAAATGTCAAATGTACGAGTTTATTCACAATGATAAACCCACTTTGGGGTTTATGTTTTCAAAGACATTCTATAGAAAAGAAGTGCATTGTAAAACCAATTCAAGTGCTCATTGAAAAAACATCTTTTGCTACAAATTGGGGCTTTCATTATGCTCAAAATCATCCTTGTGATAACAACAATGATATTTGAGATAATATGGCAGCCATAAGAGGGCAGTGACAGTTGCCAAGCACAAAGAAAGGATGAGGTTTCATGCCAAGTTTGTGGTGAACCTTAACAAGTGTGACAAAATTCCAGTCTTTGAAAACCTTATGAGCAGATCAACTTCAAAAGGTAATCCATTATATTTATCATGGTGCCAAAAGTTTTATATAGTGGTGTTTTGTCAAAGTTTTTGAAGCTAATGCAGAGGTTACCATGAGTGTTTAAGAACATGAGGAGGTATCATTAAAAGAGGAGTATGGTGCTCTTAAAAGAAATGTCAAATGCAGGAGTTTATTCACAATGACAAACCCACTTTGGGGTTTATGATTTCAAAGACATTCTGTAGAAAAGAAGTGCATTGTAAAACCAATTCAAGTGCTCATTGAAAAAACATCTTTTGCTACAAATTGGGGATTTCATTATGCTCACACTGTGCAATGGCATTGAATCATTTTTAACAAATTTGAAGTTTTCTTTCAAACTAAGGGACCCATCTAGGTTCAAGATATAGTAGCTAATGCGCAAAAACAACAATGGTGAAAAGAAGTAGAAATGACAAATGGAGACTCATTTTATGACAAGTAATGGTCAAGTTTGACCTCTTTTCTCCAAAATAGGGAAAACCCACCTGGGGTTGCAAAAAATGAAGCAACATTGCTATATTCTATAGAAAAATGGAGTACATTTAAAAAACCATCTGCATTTCTATCAAAAACAATTGAGTTTCTTCAAGAAATCAAGAAACCCACTTGGGTTCTTTTGAAAACATTTGCAGATACAAAATATATGTGCTACAGAAAACCCACTTAGGGGTTTTGCAAGTGTATTGCAAAATAGAAAAGGAAATGCAAAAATACAGAGGAAACCAATGTTGAAAAATGGAGGCCGAGCTCACAGGCCGTTTTGTTTTTCTTTTCTTTTCTACATATCAAAAACCCATCTGGGTTGTTAGAACACTTTCAGATAAAGAAAAAATTGAAAGACATTATAGGGTTTTTCAAATGAAGTTCATCCGTATAAAAACACACTATTTTTTGTTCATGGTCACGGCCAGAGAGTTATTTTCTTTAGGAAAAACAATAGAAACAACAATGATGTATCCCTATTAACAAATGGAAAGAAGAAAATGAACATTTGTTGTTATCTTTTCAAGATGGAGGGCTCAAAAAATATAGCATTCTTTTGCTCAAGATCAGAAAAGGAGTCGATTGAATGCTTACCTGGAGCTTTTGCTCATTTTTGTGATATTCAAAGCTTTGTATCTGCATAGTAAGCTTCATTTAAATCTTTTCATGGCAGATGAATGGTAAAACAACAATAGAAAGAGAACAAATGAAACATACGAGTCAAAAATTATGTCCATGGTCACGACCTTAAGTTTTGGAATGGCTTCCAAATGATAGAAAAATGCAGATTTCAAGCTATAGAGAAGCTTTTTACCTCTTTTCCTTTGTTTCTCAGCAGAGAATCTCAACAAAACCATGGTAATCTCCATTTTTCCTGTGTTTGCTCAAAGCCCATGGTGGCAGCATCCTAGTTTCTAGATTGTTCAAACGACAAAATGATGGGTTGCTTCACTGTTTCATTGTTTTGATGATTAGGGTTTGACCCTACTTTTGTGCAATGGGATTTTCTCCCCATGTTTTTAAAATTAAAAACATGTGTGAATGCATAATGGGGCCGAAACTTATGTTTATTAACTTAGGCATTCTATGCCTTAAGTTCTTTTTCCCCCTTGTTAAAAACTTTGCCAAGTCCTAAGTCCTTAACAATGCATATGGAGTGTGCAAGGTCAAATGATATGCCTTTGATTTTTTCCCAACATCATGTGACTTGGAATATGCTTCCCAAGGAATTTGGAGGTTGGCCATATTGGCCAAGTGTTTTGGAGATCTATGATGCCTTTGAAAACCAGTGATATTGCTCATGTGGATTAAAGTGCAGAATGTGGTAAGTTAAGATGGTCAAATGCCTTGGAAGCTTTTGAAAGCTTTTAGATATGGCATTATATGTTGCATTTTATTCCAATATTGGAAGATATCATGTAAGTGATTTGAAAATCACTTTTATTGTGCCTTTCAATGAAAATGTAATACAAGGAGATGGTGTGGCCCTTATTTTATGCTTTGAATTGTAAAATGACTTGTTTAGTGATTTTTTATGAATCACTTAATCAAGATCATTATATTTGATGCTTTTTGGAGTCTTGTGCTTCAAAACACACATATTGCATGAGGAGAGTGTGAGTCAAGACTGGTGTGAAGACCAATAATGACTTGCAAAAATAAGGAATGTGTGTGAGGTTGTTTTGATTGTTTTGGAGGAAAAGGGGGCTATTTGGAGGCATTTTTGTCACATTTTTAGTGTGACTATTGACTTGGCTTAGCATTTCTTCATGTGGTGGACAGCTTGGAGGGTTTCAAGAAGGTTCTTTTTGGCCTTCTCTATTGTATCTTACCAGAATCTTCTGGAAGCACTTGTGTGAGGGTTTTTGGTGTGTTTTTGCTTAAAAGTATGTTCATTTTGAACATTTTGGTGAGTTCTTTCTTTCCAATAGCAAGATAGCTTTATTTTGGAGCTATTTTCCATGGAGCAGTATTGTAACTCAAATGGGCCTATTATACAGTAAGCACTTTGAATTAATAAAGTAGAGCTTTTTTACCTTTTCATTTCATGTTCTCATGTGGGTATGTGCAGGATCATCATGGAAAAAACAGGCCCTTAAGTGGCAATGAAAATTCAAAAAAAATCAGAGTTAGGCAACTTGACATAAAAATTTCAATGAGTTATCTATATTATTTCAAAAATATGTAAGAATAGAATCTGTGGAAAATTGAATGTAGTTTCTAAACTACTAAGTTTATTTTATTTTTTTAAAAGTCTATTTAGTGAAAATTTGAAATTTCAATGCAGTAGTACTTAAATTTCAGGGAAAAAATAAGTAGGTGTCTGTCTGACCACCCTAACCACAATAAAATGATAATATTT
>VDFB02253752.1:0-82071 GCA_007258455.2 Sequoia sempervirens | reverse complement strand
CCAAATAAATAAGAAGGTCATCCAACTTGACAAGACAGAGGTTAATGTAGTGCGAGAGTTGAGAAACATACATGTGCAAGTAGGGTCAGACCCTAGGATTCAAACCAATATAGATGTTCAAGTGGCAAACATTCCTGAGACTTATGTGGTGACATCTTTCGTGAGATTTGATGAAAGGTATAGGGGGATATCTCTCCCTTGAATTTTCACATATGTGGCTACCATAGAGGGGAGTGCCTACATAGATTAGGATTGAAAGTGAACCTCGCCTCAAGCATGTCATCACTGAGTATGATTGCCCCAATGAGGTAGCTTACTTTGAAACTGGGATAGGGGTTTATAAAGGAGAGGAAATTTTAACCTTTTATGTTCTTAATCCTAAAGAACTGCCAATACAAAAGTTCCCTGATTCTACAATTAATGAAAATCAACAGGCATTGATCAAGAAGTTGCAACAGGATCAGCTGGTCTTAGGAGAAGATACCGATCTACAGAGTCTTCTACTCCCTAATTGGTGCAGGGTGCATTACCAAAATCATTCTGAATTGACTTGCCAACCCTGCATTAACATTTTAAATCATGTTTACCAAGGTGAGGAAGCTATCTTAAGTCACCCTGAGACCGTTGTAGATCACTTCTCATTTGAAGCCAAAGAAGAAATAATGTTAACCAGGGATAAGATACCTTCAAAAGAAGTTCCTTCTCAAATTGAACCTACCCCAGATAAATTTCCGAATCAGCATATTGATGAAGAACAACCCCAAGGTTTGTTTGACATCCCTACACTCACCGGTATACCAAAATCCAAGGGGTTAACCAAAGTCACAAGTGACTGTCAGAAGGATAGCCACAGATTGTATGATATGGTTGTGTAGGAATTGGAAGGTGTACCTAAAGAACCTATTGAACACCCGTTCCCTATATCTGATGTAAAAGATCAAGCAGCCCCACCTTTGGCTCATCCTATACAAACGCCCATAATAACCTCCAAAGAATCAACCCCAACTCATGATCAGCTGTGGACCCTTACGTTTGATGGATCCAAATCCAAAACAGGCTGTGGTGTTGGAATTGAATTAACCAACCCAAAAGGGAAAACTTTCTTTGCTTCTTATAGGTTGTAGTTTGGATGCACTAACAACGTAGCAGAATATGAAGCTCTAACTCGAGGGCTGATGTTCACACATAAGAAGAAAGTCACAGCCTTGATGGTCAAAGGAGATTCAAAAATTGTTATCAAGCAAGTGCGCATCCAATACACATGTCACAATAGAAGGTTGGCAGCTTATAGAAATCGGGTATGGAACTTGATTGAAGACTTTAATGCTTTTGGGATTAGTTTAATCCCAAGAGAGGAGAATTAGATAGCTGATTCATTAGCTGTTGCTGCAAACACCCTGGAACCTATGCAAGGCTCCAAGCTTAAGAGATTCTCAGTGGAATTGATTTCCACCCCTGTAGTTCCTGATAATGTCAGGAACTTTCAAGTCCTTGATGATGATCGACATATTCTTTCTTTTCTAGCAAGCTTAGATGTTTTTGAAGGATAGATCATTGATGATTCCAACAGGGATCAAGGAGATTGAAACCCCGATGATTGTGATACAGAAGGGGTCCTCAATTTAAAAGGAAATAGCATTCCCAAGGGAATGGTGGCTTTGGAAAGAATTTTTGACTTAGACCCAAGGGCTCGAGAGAAGATATCAGTTGAAGATAAAGGAGGCGAGTATGAAACTATTAACCTAGCTGATTTTGGCCCTGAAAGAAGTGTTTACATAGGGACAGCGTGCCCTCAAGCAATTAGAAAAGATATACTGAGAGCACTAAAGAAAGATATTGCTGCGATAGCCTGGGGATATGAAGATCTAAAGACATTTGATGCTTCTGTAATGACTCATACTATCCCTCTAAAGCCCGAAGCTAAACCATTTCGATAGAAACAATGCCCTGCCAACTCCTTGATTGAACCACTGATCCTTAAGGAAGTTCAAAAATTACTTTCCGCAAGAATAATCTTCCTTGTACGACACTCAACATGGGTGGCCAACCTAGTTCCAGTCTGTAAGAAAAATGGGGAGATTAGGCTATGTGTGGATTTCAAAAATCTAAACAGAGCTTCAGAAAAAGATAATTACCCACTCCCTTCTTTGGACAAAGTCTTGCAAACTGTCAATGGATCTCAGATGATATCATTCCTAGATGGTTACTCTGGGTACAATCAGGTGATGGTTAACTGTGAAGACAGAATGAAGACAACCTTCACTACAAAGTGGGGAACATTTGCATACAGAAGGATGCCATTCGGTTTGATAAAAGTTGGAGCAACTTTTCAATGCGCCATGGACGTAGAATTCAAGGAATTAATTGGTAAATGCATTATTGTTTACATGGATGACCTGATGGTGTTCTCCAAGGATAGACTAAACCACGCTGCAGACTTAGCCAAAGTTCTTCAAAGATGTATCTAGTATGGCATCTCCTTGAATCCTAAAAAGTGTGTGTTCAAGGTTTCTGAAGGCAAGCTTTTGGGACACATAATCTCTGAAAGAGGAATATCAATCGATCCATACCGAGTTGAGTCCATTTTGAAGATCACCAGGCTAGGAAGCAAGAAGGAAATGAGGTCTTTCTTTGGAAAGATCAACTTTGTGAGAAGGTTTATCACGGGCTTTGCAGAAATCGTAAAACCACTAAATGAAATGATGAAGAAAGATGCCAAAATAGAGTGGAGTAATGAGGCGAAGGCTGCATTTTCATAGGTCAAGCAATCCATTTCGGAAGCACCAGTCCTCACCAGCCCTAACTACTTGAGGTCATTCTATATTTACTCTTTTTCCTCTGAACATTCCTGTGCAGCTGTCTTAACTCAACGAAGAGAAGAGGGAGAGGAGAGGCCAATCGCCTTCATGAGCTCTCCGTTCAAGAATGCTGAGATCAAATACCCACCTCTTGAGAAACAAGCTTTTGTGCTGGTCAGAGCTGCCAAAAAGTTTAGGCACTACATTCTCCGAAGCTAAATCATTGTTGTAGTTATTGACGTTGTTGTGAAGTCTCTACTTATGTAGAGCGAGCTGGGAGAAAGAAGAGGGAAATGGATGGCCATCTTGCAAGAGTTTGATCTAGAGATACGTCCTATGAAACTTGTCAAAGGCACAGGCCTGTCTAAATCCATGGCGAATGCTGGTGAGAACATTATTTTCTAGTAATACACCACTCAGTCCTTTTCCAACGACCCTTGGTATGTTGATATCATCTATTACATCCTCAACAATCGATGTCCAAAGGGAATGAACACCACTCAAAGGAGAGCACTGAGAATGAAGAGCTCTCATTATATGCTCAAAGGAGGATTACTACATAGGCAAAATTTTGAGGGAGTGTACCTACAATGCCTTGATCAATAAGAGGCTAAACACGTGATCACTGAATTCCATGGGAAACATAGCACCGGTCATGGCTCTGCAGAATCACTGGCTCACCAGATCCTCAGATCTGGTTATTACTAGTCATGTGTGTTCAAAGATTCCCATCAGCATATAAGAACGTGTCATATATGTCATATTTCTGCATCAAAAGAATGCCATTCAGCCATGCCATTGCAGCCTGTCTATGAGGTAAGACCATTTGCCCAATGGGCGTTGGACTTTATCGGGGTCATTAACCCAAATTCTTCTGTAGGACACAAATTTATTTTGACCGCTACTGATTACTGCACAAGATGGACAGAGGCTATACGTTGCAAGAAAAACACAACAGAGGTAGTGATCAAATTCCTCACTGAATGCATCAAAACCAGGTTTGGGGTACCCTTCGCATTGGTATGTGACAATGGCTCTTCCTTTTCTTCTGCTGAGTTCATTTCATGGGCTTATGATCACAAAATTGTCTTAAAATATTCTTCAAATTATTACCCACAAGGCAATGGAGTTGCATAATCAACCACTAAGAATCTCTTAGGGGTTATTAAAAAATGGTTAGAAAACAATCCTAGGGATTGGCACACCCAGCTGAGATTCGTGTTATGGGCAGATAGAACTAGGATCAAGGCTGCTTTAAAGACTTCACCATTTAAATTAGTGTATGGCCAAGAGCCTATGTTCCCTATTCATTTGCAAATACCTATCCTTGAGTTCATGCAAAATTTCTACTCTAGTGATGATAGGATAGAGATAAGATTAGCTGCCTTGTTGAAATTAGAAGAGCAGAGAGATGCCGCCTTGCAGCAATTCTTTAGACATTAGGCTGTTGTCAAACGTTGGTTTGACAAAAGAGCCAAAATCAAGTCTTTCAGGATACCAGACCTTGTGTTGTTATGGGATAAAGCTAGTGAAAAGAAGGGCAGTCACCAAAAATTTGATAAGCTTTGGTTGGGTCCCTATCAGATTGCTAAGATCCTAGGAGAAAATGCTTTCCGATTGAGTAGTTTAACTAGAGAACTTGTTCCCTTGCTTTTCAATGGGCAGTTTCTTAAGCATTATTTCGAGTCATAAGGCTTGCTAATTCTGTTTTGCATGTAAATAGTTTGTTGTTCTTTATGTAAATAATTTGTTTGTTTCCTGTTTGTAAATAGTTTGCTTTTTTCTGTTTGTAATTAGTTTTGCTGTCATTTGTTGGTTCTTTCTTTCTGTCCTTTCGTTTCCTTTGTTGTTTGGTTACTATCTTGTTGTTCTTTGGGGTTTCTTTGTTCTTTCCATCTTAAAGTGAGGGGGCTGTTATATGAAGCATTCTTTGGTTATTAGGAGAGAAGTGGTTTAGGTATTTTCAAGTTTGCTGATTGGGTGCTCTTGTCCTAAACTCTTTGTTTTATTCCCATTGTCAATAAGAGTTGTGGAAAGTCTCGAAAACAAGGTGCAAAGTAAAAGACCTTCATTGGCTCCTCTGAATCTATCACAAATCGTCAAGATCATCTTCCTTTGTAATGGCATATTTGTCCCAGGATGATAGTGTTGTAAGATTTGAGTGAAAAATCCGATCTCCCAAGTGTTGTTATGAGGTCCATGGTAGTTTTTAACCCAGAATAGATGTCTGACATCTAACATATTGAAAATAAAATTGAGTGAAATATCTGAAACTCCAAAAAAAAAAAGGAAAAGAATGATCTAAAATAAAATTGAACTTAATATGAATGGGTGATTCCAGTATCTCTACCAGGGCTATGGACGCCTGCCTGGCAGTAGAGAAATTTTGTGAGAAAACTAGAGGTATCTCCGTCGGGGCTATGGATGCCTGACTGGTAGTGGAGCAATGCCCAGGACTTCATTGCACGAAAGCTAAAGGGAATCAACTCATGTAGCTCAAATCTTGCACATTGTTGTTCGAAAGATGAAGAAACTTTATAAAAGAGTGATGCACAGTCAAGCACACACATAGATTCAGGGGTAACCAGTGTTGATTTACATTTGAGATTCTAGCTCATCCTTGGTTGTTAAAATTGACCCAACTCGAGTTGTGATGTTTATAAACCAGAGATTCTAGGTAGCTGAATCCTTCAGTTTCTTGAAAATGGTTAAACCATTTTTCCAGTCGAGTCGCCATTTCTTATGCCTTGCATAACCACCTCATTTTATTCTAGAACAAAGTGGGCCCCCCTTCTCTTTTTGCTTTTGTTGCCCTTGTTTATTGGCTTTGGTCTTGGGATTTTCCTTCATTTTCCTCCTGGGTCTGTATTTTGTTTTATCGGATTTTGGTTCTATCTCACCTTGAGTTGGTCTTCTTCTTGCTAAAATTGAATAAAATAATCATAAGCAATAGTGTATTTTATGATAATGTATTTTATATGCTTCTGAGGACTAATGGAGACTTTGTTTTGTAGGATTAAATCATGCACATGATGATATTTTTCAAGGAGCTCAGTTGGAAAGCATCCCCCAATCCAGTTTGGCATAAAATTCCTCTAAGGCAAGAGTCGACAAGACCTTCCAGATGTCTAGCCGACTAGCATTGGTTCTATTCATTTTGAAATACCCTGGTCAGCCAGATAGTTTTAATCACCGTAAGTTTTCATATGGCTCACCGACATGCTAAGGTTCCACCGACCGATTGCGCACAAGCTCAGCGTCGCCGAAAGATTGGCGCTCGATAAAAGGGTCTTGCCGACCCATGTGGTTTTGGTGAAAGGTTATACCTTTGGCATGATGTTTGGCTGAAGAGGCAAGGTCTTGGCAATAAAGGCGGCTTCGGGGTGATGTCTCACCGATAGGGTGGACTCTTGGCGAGGTGAAGCGGCATCGACATAGCGGTTTGGACTCGCTGAGAGGTCTGGACGATTGAGTGATATCTCACTGAAACGGATACCTTCGGTATAGGGTTGTGCTTTCGCCATGATGTCCTGCCGACGGAGAAGGTCTCCTCGATAGTTGTTCAAGGGGGCCGCATCGGGGAGAAATATTTGTGTTCGCTAGGAGATCTGGCCAAAGCGTGGAGGTTTCACTGAAGGGTTCTCCCTTCAGTGTAATGCCTCGGCGAAGGGAGCTGGTCTCGCCGACAGGGAATAGTGGTCCCACACGAAGGAGTCTCGGTGGAAAATTTGAGCTTGATGAAAGGTCTCGTCGACCAAGTAGGCTCTTGCCGAAAGAAATTTAAGCTCGAGGAGAACATAAGGGGCTCATTGTAATGTCCTGCCAACCATGGGGAGTCTTACCAAAATGAAAGGGGCTCAGGCCTAGCTCGGGATGACTGAAGTGAACTCGCTATGATGTCTTCCCGACCGATGTTGGTCTTACCAACTAGCGGTGGCCTTGCCAACGTGTTTTCTCCCTTTGGTGTAGTGGAATGCACTCAATGAAAGGTCTCGCTGACCCAGAGGTGTCTCGGCGATAGAACATGAGTTCGGGATGAGATCTTGCTGAGGGAATGCGGTCTTGCCGATGGTTTTTGTGGTATCGATATAGCTTGTGCAACTCGACATGGACTCTTGTCGACCATCTTGGGTCATGCCGACGACTGTTGTAGAATGTAATCGCATTGGGGAGACATCGTTGGTGTCTCACCGGCATGCGATTCTGTGCGAGTAACTTTTTGATCGCCCGAGAGTCTTACGTGAGTTTGTTCCACCAATCAGAAGAAGCTAAAAGGGCCGACCACTGACAGTTTGACTGGTTGACTATCCCTGTGAAGGAAATCAACAAAATGTGAATGACATGAACTTACTCTGTGGATGAGCTGATGGTTTAGCCCGGGAACGATGGTGTTCGAATCTGAATAGAGAGTCTGGTGCTGCTTCCAGGGGACAGTCAACGTGCAGAGAGGTCTAGAGAAGGAAGGAGGAAGCCGCGAGTCTCAGGGACAGCTGTGGTGTCTGCTGGCAAAGATGGATCTGCATTAATAACGATGCTTTAGAGCATTCAAGGCAGCCCTTCAAGGGAGTTCGAGAATGGACACGGAGGCCAGAAGTAAATGTTGTAGTTACAAAAGATCTACAGATCATCCCCTAAACAATCTCTCACCAACATGGATAGCGAGGATGCCATTCAACACAACATTAACTCTATTCAAAAAGATCTGGGGGGCAACCCTCCTGCAAGCACTAGATATTTTGTAAACCCTAAAAATAGGGGGCCAATGCATTTTTTTGGTACATCTTGTATATATGGCATTTTTGGCCTTTTTGTAAAGAAAAGAGAGGAAGGTTCAGAGACATAGAGATATAGATTTTAAGAGCAGTAGTAATCTTTTAAGTAGAAGTAGAGAAAAAGTTTGAAAAAAATAGCAACAAAATAGGAGTTAGATTTAGCATAGACAGTAATGTATACTTCTGGTTTTCTTAGTATAGATGGAAACAATTTGGAGTCATGAATTTTTTGTACACTGGTGATTATGCCAGATTTGTAAATGTTGCTTATCTATTTCACTAACAGTAGAAACAACCAGATTAAAATCTACTTCAGGGTGTGTTCTTGAATGGTGTTTTTCTTAACTTAATCATTTGATTTTAAAAGCTCTCAAGGAAAGAAGTTTGTTTTATTTTCTATTTAAATAGTGATTTATAATATGTTTTTAAAAATAGCACTATGGATGAATGAAGTTGTGTGTCAGTCACAAGTTGATTTTTTTTTCCAGTTTCAATTAGAAATTCCTTGAAAGGTAACAAGTCTGGTTAAGTTGGATGAATTATTATTCTTTTCAGTTCCAAGCTTTGATCTATCTTTTTTTGTTTCTTTAAAAACCCCAGTTAAAATAGGTTTTAGTTTATGCTTGATCTAAGAACAATCCAGAAGCTCAACACCAGCAGGGCCCTTGAACATTACCGTTCACATCAACCATTGAGTAAAGTCAGCACAGTCAAGAACTGATTACAAAGACCTTGGGAGCTAAGATATCCATGTGATCATCTTTCTCTTTCATGAGAGCAGGATAGCAATATTTTGTTTAACTGTTGCTGTACAATTTGGATGGTCAACAGTTAGCTTGAAATTGCTGACCTTGACCTTGATTTTGAGGCTTCCAAGGCTTGAAACCTTGATATTGCTGCTTTTTAATGCTTACCAGTTCATTTCCAAAAGTCTGAAGCAAATTTTCAATCTTCTGTTGGCTGCTTTTAATTTCCTACAACTCTTGGGATGGTCCTTGAGCAAAATTTTTTGTTTTAACAACAACTGGCAAAGGGGTTATTTGAGGTGTAGGAAAAGTTGTAGGAGGCTAAATGTCAGGAAAAAATGGCATAGGAGGCTTAAGGGAAATCCTTCCAGCTTGTATTAAGTTTTTTTCTGCTCTCACAGCTGTGTCATAGGCTATTGGTAAAGTATTTTCACCCATGGACTGTATTAAAACAACCACTTCACTATTTAAGGCTCTCAAAAAATAGAGAAAGGAATATTCAGCTGGAGGCCTTGTAGGCTCCAAAATTCTATCCCATGTTCTTTGAAAACAAAAATTAAAGTTCGTCATATGTTCATGAGGCACCCTTTTAATGTGGGTCAACTGCTCCACAAATGACAAGTTATCATACTTGTCTTTGAACTGCTTGCAAAGAACGTCTCCTAATTCATCCCACGTTCTGATGGAATTAATTGCTAAAATTATGAACCATTGGAGTGCTTTTCCTCTGAATGATGCTACTAACAGCCTCAAGGAAACATTTTCTTGAGTTATATGATGTATTGAACACATATTTGAAATGTCTTTAATGTGTTCAACTAGTGTAGTATGATCTTCACCTAAAAAATATGGCACACTTTTAAAAGTAGCCGTTGGAATATTGTCATGTTGGGCTAATTGAAGTGGGTTGCAACCATTGAATGTCATAAAAACTTGGTTTCTTTGAACAACCATGTTTGGCACCAAGTTTTGCTACCTTATGGGGCTGGAAACTCTCACTGCCGGTGGAGTTGAAACTATTTTTCTTGATGAAACAATAACCCTTTTTGTTGGCCTACCTCTCCTACGAGGTGGTGAAATTTGTAGATAATCTAATGGGACATAGTTTCCCCTTGTTTGAATTCTTTTCATAAGCTACTACAACACTGATCTACTATAAATTTCCCCATTTGGAGCCGCTAGATATGCTGGTATGACCTTAAAAAAGATAAAAAAATTGCTAGCTGCATATGAAAACTAGCAAATTGGTGTATTCTTCTAATCTGAAATGACTAGAGGTCCCACTGGGAGTGCCAAATCTATTAGGTTCTCAAATCTGCACCCTATTTGCTACGCTTTTAAATGAACTCAATAGATTTGGGCTAACATGGGAATGCTTTCAGGTTGTTGGTAACCTATTCGAAAGCAGACCTCTAGTGATAAGGGTTGGATTCCCCTTTTGATGTCACCTAACTATTAATCTCTAAGGTAAGGGTAAGAATTTGCATGAAAATAAACCTAATGCTGGAAAAAACCTAAGGTGATGCACCAAAACAACCTAGACCTGCTAACAACCTATCACACTTAGATTAATACCACAAATCTTAACCCACAACACTCACTTTCCAATGCAGTTGACATAAATAATTCATAAGAAGGTCTGTAAACAATGCTTTTAAAAGGAAAACAGGGTTTCACAATTAACAACACAACTAAAACAACACAACTTACAACCTGTAAACACACATTTTCTGCCAAACAAATGCATAACATGAGACAAACTTGCAAGGAAAAGATAGATTTTCACAAGACAAATTGATCAATCATTAAAAACAAACATGAGAACATGAAATGAGAAGGTAAAAATACTCTACTTTATTAATTCAAGGTGCTTATTGTATAATAGGCCCATCTGAGTTACAATACTCCTTCATGAAAAATAGCTCCAAAACAAAGCTATACTGCTGCAAGAAAGAAAGAACTCCCCAAAATGTACAAAATGAACATACTTAAGCAAAAACACACCAAAACCCCTCACACAAGTGCTTCCAGAAGATTCTGGTCAGATATAATAGAAAAGGCCAAAAAGAACTTTCTAGAAACCTCCAAACTGTCCACCACATGAAGAAAAGCTAAGGCAAGTCAATAGTCACACTAAAAATGTGACAAAAATGCCTCCAAACAACCCCCTTTTCCTGAAAAACAATCAAAATAGCCTCACACACATTCCTCATTTCTGAAAGTCATTATTGGCCTTCACACCAGTCTTGACTCACACTCTCCTCATGCAATATGTGTGTTTTGAGGCACAAGACTCCAAAAAACATCAAAGATAATGATCTTGATTAAGTGATTCATAAAACATCACTAAACAATTCATTTTACAATTCAAAGCATAAAATAAGGGCCTCACCATCTCCTTGTATTACATTTGCATTAAAAGGCACAATAAAAGTGATTTTCAAATCACTTACATGATATCTTCAAATATTGGAATAAAATGCAACATATGATGTCATATCTAAAAGCTTTCAAAAGCTTCCAAGGAATTTGACCATCTAAACTTAACACATTCTACACTTTAATCCACATGGGAAATATCACTAGTTTTCAAAGGCATCATAGATCTCCAAAACACTTGGCCAATATGGCCGACCTCCAAATTCCTTGGAAAGCATATTCCAAGTCACATGATGTTGGGTGAAAATCAAAGGCATATAATTTGACTTGGCACACTCCATATGCATTGTTGAGGACTTAGGACTTGGCAAAGTTTTTAACAAGGGGAAAAAAGAACTTAAGGCATAGAATGCCTAAGTTAATAAACATAAGTTTCGGCCCCATTATGCATTCACACATGTTTCTAATTTTAAAAAAATGGGAAGAAAATCCCATCGCACAAAAGTAGGGTCAAACCCTAATCATCAAAACATCGAAACACTGAGGCATCCCATCATTTTGTAATTTGAACAATCTGGAAACTGGGATGTTGTTGTCATGGGGTTTGAGCAAACATAGCAAAAATGGAGATTACAAAGTTTTTTTGAGATTCTCTAATGATAAACAAAGGAAAGGAAGTAAAAAGCTTCTCTATAGCTCCAAATTTGCATTTTTCTATCATTTGGAAGCCATTCCAGAACTTAATGCTGCGACCATGGACATATTTTTTGACTCATATGTTTCATTTGTTCTCTCTTTGTTGTTTTACCATTCAGCCACCATGAGAAGCTTTAAATGAAGCTTACTGTGTAGAGAGAAAGCTTTGAATATCATAAAAATTGAGAAAAAGCTCCAGGTAAGCATTCAATCGACTCCATTTTTTATCTTGAGCAAAAGAAAGCTATATTTTTTGAGCCCTCCATCTTGAAAAGATAACAACAAATGTTCATTTTCTTCTTTGCATTTGTTAATAGGGATACCCCATTGTTGTTTCTGTTGTTTTTCCTGAAGAAAATAACTCTCTGGCCACGATCATGAACAAAAAATAGTGTGTTTTTAATGGCTCAGCTTCATTTGAAAAACCCTACAATGTCTTTCGATTTTTCCTTTATATAAAAGTGTTCTAACAACCTAGATGGGTTTTTTATATGTAGAAAAGAAAAGAAAAACAAAACATCCTTTGAGCTCGGCCTACATTTTTCAACATGGTTTTCCTCTGTATTTTTGCATATCCTTTTCTATTTTGCAATACACTTGCAAAACCCCTAAGTGGGTTTTTTGTAGCACATATATTTTGTGTTTATAATTTTTTTCAAAAGAACCCAAGTGGGTTTCTTGATTTCTTGAAGAAACTCAATTTTTTTTTATAGAAATGCAGATGGTTTTGTAAATGTACTCCATTTTTTTGTAGAATATAGCAATGTTGCTTCATTTTTTGCAACCCTAGGTGGGTTTTCCATATTTTGCAGAAAAGAGGTCAAACTTGACCACGACCTATCATAAAATGAGTCTCCATTTGTCATTCATGCTTCTTTTCACCATTGTTGCTTCTGTGCATTAGCTTTTGTATCTTGAACCCAGATGGGTCCCTTAGTTTGAAAGAAAACTTTAGATTTTTTAAAAATGATTCAATGCCATTGCACAGTGTGAGCATAATGAAAGCCCCAATTTGTAGTAAAAAGTGTTTTTTCAGTGAGCACCTGAATTGGTTTTACAATGTACTTCTTTTCTACAAAATGTCTTTGAAAACATAAACCCCAAGGTGGGTTTGTCACTCTGAATAAACTCCCACATTTGACATTTCTTTTAAGAGCACCATACTCCTCTTTTAATGATACCTCCTCATGTTCTTAAACACTCATGGTAACCTTTGCATTAGCTTCAAACACTTTGACAAAACACCACTATATAAAACTTTTGTAGGCACCATGATAAATATAATGGATTGCCTTTTGAAGTTGATATGCTCATAAGGTTTTCAAAGAATGACATTTTGTCACACTTATTAAAGTTCACCACAGACTTGTCATGAAACCTCATCCTTGCTTTGTGCTTGGCAACTGTCATTGCCCTCTTATGGCTGCCATGCTATCTCAAATATCATTGTTTTTATCACAAGGAAAATTTTGATACTACCCTTTACTTCAAAGCTTTCCTTTCAATACCCAATGACTGCCCTCTTTTGTCATGCTCACCTCCAAAAAAAAACATTTAATGCTTGTAATTCATTGTATAGGATGAAGGGCTTATGATGTTTGCTAAGAGCGTAAGGTTCCTCTTTATCCTTGAAACAGTGTACTTGGCATTCATGAAGTGGCTATTTTCAATTCACAAGATAATTGTGTTATCGGCTTGGTAGCTACTTGTTATGCATAGCACCATCTTTTATTACCTCATGAGTCATTTATGCTTGACTTTCTTTCAAGTGCATAGATAAAATGAAGATAAATTTGTAGCCTTTAATGATACTACTCTTATTCATGACTATGCTCTGTTCCTTTGAAGCACCATGTTTTATGATGGTTAAAATATGTGAATTTTATGAGCTCCTCTATTTCAATCAATAAGACTATTTCCATCTTTAATATCATTTTTCTTTAGTAGCAATAGATTTTCTAGAGCCCCCTTCTTGTGAGCTACATTTTGTGTTAGATTTTCAAAATGTATTTTGTCCATTATTTGCCTCATGGTAGCTTAAATAGTGGTCTATTTTCAATTTGAGTGAAAAATGTTCTTGTTGTTCTCATTTCAAATTGCATGGTTATGATAGTCCCATGACTGTGATGTCTTCCTAGCATCCTGTAACAAGAACTTCATGCACATTACAATCTATGTGGCCATCTTGCAACCCTGCCTTTGAAGATATTGTCCTTTCATCACTCTGTGAGAACCTTTGGGCCTATTGTAACTGATTTGAAGACTTTATATAGGTTGTCCCTTTCATGGAACCTATCATAGGAGTTGTTCTTTCCACCGAGCTCTTTGAATGATTATCTTTATCCTTGGTAGATTATGCATACATACTGTCCCTATAACTTGACAATGAAATGCACTGCCCTATGCTTCAATTTATGATTTGAAGAGTATATTGGGCCTTCCCTTTACATTTTGTGCATTTTTCTCCAATTATGATCTGCTTTGTATGGGCACATTATTTGTATTAACTAGGCTTGATGTTTCTTGAATGTTTTTTCCTTTTGTGTGTTTCCTCAAACCATCATGCATTGATCATTAGCTGGAAAACTTGTATGTCTAATGTTTGATCGAGAAGGCCTTGAATAAAGCCTTGTGCAACTTGGGCTTGTATTTTGGCATTCCTTTCTTTGACATTGGTGTCATTCACTTATGCATGTGCAGTCCACCTCCTTTAAGATGATAATTAATGATAATTCCTAAGTACCTTCTTTGTTTTGTTATTTGATTCATCCTTACTAGCTGTATCATTATTTCTTCATGTTCTTGTAGCACTTTGCAGAGGTGTTGTCTTATTCACTTGTATCATGACCTTGTCCCCAAAGGGGTCGGTTTGTGTTGTTTCATGATTGATTCAACCATTGCCTTCCATTTACATCAATAAAGTTATTGTCAACTGAATATCACTTGTGGATGTAATCCTTGGGTCTTAGCAACTTCAAGAAATGTTGGTAAAAATTGATCATTATGTGATACCGAACATGGTAGTTGAAACACTTCCTTTCTTTTCCATTTGTAATGCCAGCTCTTGTAACCATTCCTTGTTTGCCTTCAGTAAAGTCAAAAGACATTGTTGCTGTCCTGAATGACATGAGAATACATATTGTTGTCCCACTTGAATCTGCTATCTGATTCCACCACATTTGTTTCCTTTTTTCTCATATGTGATACATAATTGTCTCCCCACTTTGATCCTAGTGGGAATAAACATGTCCCATATGTCGGTGACCTAAAAGCTCACCGTCCTATGTGATGTGTGGCTGTCCAATAGGGTCTAGGTGGGAGGGACTTGACAATACTTTGGATTTCCCTCTCATTATTTAGTAGATGCATAATTGAACTTGATGCATCTTTTGAATCTGATAATGAAATTTGGTCAATTGGTGTGATTCCATATTGATTTAATGCATTGATAACAGATAAATCTTTGATCAAGTTGCTCAATTTCGTTCTTCTTTCAAAGCATGCTGAGCTCTACCCTTGTGGGAGCCACATTTATCCTACATGTTGTATTTAATCTGAATCAGAATAGTAACCAAACTTGTCGTAAATCTGCACATGAAGCAAATAGTTAGAAAATAAATGCATATGTTGGATGTATTTGATGACTTCATTGCTTTCGAAGACATCCAAGGTTTGCATGCTTATTTTATGCACGTATGGATAAGTTTACACATGCATAGGTAGGTGTGTATGTAAGGATTGAGATCTTTCATTGCTTAGAGCCTCGCTCTAATATCATTGTTTTTCCAGATGCAGGAGGCAAGGGCATTACAGAGTTGTGGAGGACTCAAGCAGCTTGGGGTAACAGTAGCAGAGAAATCAGGAAACCTTGTAACGAGTCATTCTCGGTCAATGACTGGTCTCTATTCTTCTATGCACATTGTTAATTTTTACTTGTTCATGTATATCAGACAACCATTGGGTCCTCCTCTTCAAACATTTCAATCTGGTTCATTATGTGAAGAGCTGGAATCTCAACTGATAAAGGTAGCCTTGCCTCTTTACCATATACCAGCATATAAGGGGAGTTTCCAATGGACTTCTTTGGTGTTATTCTATCTACCCACAAGGCAGATTTTAACTTGTTATGCCAAGTTCTTTGGTTATCCTCCAAAATCCTTTTGATGATTCTGATCAAATTCTTATTGGTTGATTCAGCAAAACCATTACCTTGAGGGTAATAATTTGATGAGGTATTTAGATGGATACCATTCTTTACAACCCAATCACTTGCTCTTAACCCAACAAACACCAAAGCATTATCATAAATGATTGATTCAGGTACCCCAAATCTAGTTACTAAATCATCATAAAAGTTTAAAACAACATTTTCATTAGCTTCTTTGAAAGCCACTGCTTCTGTCCATCATGTTAAATAATCAGTTGCAGTAAGCACCCACCTATGTCCTACACTTGAAGGTGGGTTAATGGCACCTATAAAATCAATGCCCCACCTTATGAAGGGTTGTTCTACTTGAATGGGATGCAATGGTAAAGTTGGCAACCTCTCTTTGCCTACAAAAATGACACATTTTACACACTTCCTGGCTCAAGCATGGGCATCTTTAAATAAGCTTGGCCAATAATAGCTAGCTCTCATTATTTTCCATGCAGTTGTTCTTGGGGCAAAGTGACCCCCTTCATTCCATCATGGAACTCATGAAGTACTTTATCAAGTTGACGTTGATCAATGCATCTGAAGAGGACACTGTTAAGGTCCTTTCTAAAAAGAATATTACCAATTAGAACAAAAGGAATAGACTGTAGTATGAAATACCTCTATTTGGCTTTATCTAAACCTGGTGTACACTCACCAGTTTGCAAAAAGTGAGTCATATCTTGCACCCAACCTACATTTGTTGTAGATGCATCTACTGCAAGCTCATTATCAACAACCAAAACTACCTCTGTTTCTACATTTCCTTCATCTTCAGCCTTTGTAGCTAGTTTTTCACACAACCCTTTACCCCTGACAAGCTTTGTTAGCTTGATATCAACATCATACTCCATGACTTTTGTAATTCAGCCTACTCACTTATCGTTCAGATCCCTACTTAGTAAGAATTCCTTCACACTAGGGTGAGCAACCATCAAATGCACCTTGTTGTTAGAAATCAGGGGTTTGAATTTCTTCAAGCTTCTGATGGCAACAAGTACATGTTTTTCTGCAAAAGTATATCTTTGTTCATACTCCTCTAAACATTGACTAAAAAAAGAAATTGGTTGTTCTAGGCTAGCATCATTATGTTGTACTAGCATTGAAAAAATTATATCAATGCTACCAAAAGCATATAAAATGAAATATTTTGAGAAGTTTGGGTTTACCAAAGTAGGGGCTGTTGATAAGGCCTCTTTTATGACTTCAAAAATGTGCTTGGCCTCCTTGGTCCAGCTGAAATTGGCATTCTTTTCTAACATTGCAGTTAGTGGTTTCAAAAGATTTGTAATGTCGAGAATAAACCTTATAACGAAATTAATTCTTCCAAGAAAACTTTGCAACCCCTTTTTATGGTTGGGCAAGGGCAGATCCAAAATAGCACTTACTCTTTTTCAATCAATGGTGATCCCTTGTTTTGACACAATATGTCCTAAAATCTTTTCTTCATGGACAACAAAGATGCATTTTTTGGGGTTGAGGGATATACCATACTCCCTACACCTCTCAAAAACTTGTTTCAAATGTGCAAGGTGTTCATAAGCCTTCTTTGAAAAAACTGTTACATCATCAAGGTAAATAAGTACAAGTTTGTGAATCAAACCTTTAAATGCCATGTCCATTGCCCTCTGAAACGTGGCACCAACATTGGATAGGCCAAATATCTTCTTGATAAGAAGAGATGCTCGAATTAGTATCTTTAGGAGCTTCTATTGGTGTGTGTAGCACATGCTAGGGATGATAATTGCATGGAAAAAACTCCCATTGTTCTATACTTTTAACGAATGATGAACCAAAATCATTTTGAATGTTGTGAAATGGCCTGTATAGTAGTAGTTCACTCCAACAAAATGCTTCAAAGTTTTTGTTGTCTTTTACGGGGATGGTTATGAAGCATGGTGCAGTGCCCCTTCATTCTCACTATGGATGTGTAGGTAATTGCTTTGGAACTTGGAGATGAAGGTAAAATAATAGGGATATTTAAAGTTACATGTTAATGATGTTTGATTCATTGTTATGATTAGTAGGAGATCATCCTATCATGATTGTTATGTATCTGACTATTATATAAGTTGATGTGGTTACTTGATTTGTGTGTTTGGATGAAAGGAATAGTGTCACATCACTCACTCGTGAGTGATCTATGACTCTATGATTCCCTCTTCATGGTGTGCTTGATTATATTTATATGTTTATGTACAATCATTTTGTGTGTTGTAGGTTGTAGGTACTAGGCATTGACTCCACCTGAATTGTCTGGTCTGAGCATGCCTTAAACCCAATGGAACAAGTTGTTGGAGATAACATTTGGTCCTCTACCCTAGCCATCAACCTCGAAGAGGATGAGTATCTAGTCCATACCTCGTCAACATTGTCAAATATTTGTGGTTAATTGGTCTTTCTTTTTGACCTTGGTTAGGGACTAGATAATTGTTGTTGATATTTGGTTTGTTTAATTTAAATATATTTGATAAATGTTGTCCTTGATTAATTTATGTATTAGATAAATTATTAAGTTAAAAAGGCCACTTTGATAATTAAATATAAATGTATTTATTAAAGATTATAGTTTATAATAAATTAAAAGTTTAATGAAATATTATAATATAAAATAAAAATTAAATGGAATGTGATAATTGATAAATAGTAAAAATAATATAAAAAGAATAGAAAGATGTTGCATGCAACACATGCACAACTTCAAGCGAATTGTCAAAAAAAGAAACTTAACAACTTTTTGGGATTTTGTGAGTTTTATTGGAATTTTGGTTTTCAAAATAAAACAACCTTCCTTTTGTAAATAATTATCCTTTTAAGAGATTTTTGGGGATTTTGTTTTGGTGGGGGGAAGAGAGAAATTTGTCTGCAAAGTTGCTTATATTGTTGATTATGGCGTTTGGGGCTCTAGATTCACTATGGTGGTTTTATCTTATGTTTTAAATTTGGAGAGGATAATATGCATTCGGCTTCCTCGCTATTTTGATTTTGTGAGAGAAAAATCGTGAGGTGTAGACCCACAATTTCATTCATACATTTCATCCCAGTTGTGATTTCATGTGCCCTTCACATTTATCCTATGGTAGAATCTGTTAACCCAACCAGTGCTATGTATCTGAGGCCTTTGCTTTGTTGATGCATATTAGTTTATAGTTTGTGAGTGGTCCCGAGAAGGATGATTTCATTAAAGGGAACTTCAATTAACTTTCAAGGAAGAAGTTCACACAGGTATGCCTTGATCCACCATTTTTGCTTAAGGATGTTAGGTATTTATATGCTTGAGTTTTATTTATCAAATCAGTCATCTGCAACTTCGTTATTGGTATTATTGTTGCCCAATTTTCACCTACGGGCTCAATCAGGCAGGGGTCTATTTTCAAGTATTCATGAAGGCCAAATCAATTAACTTTTTCCTCAGGTCGCAAAGACATCTCGGTCACTGTTAGTTTTATACCTCCCTCCGCATGGGAAATGGTCTCCCCGAAATGGTGCAAGCTCACCGAAAGATGAAGGCTTCGGCATGAAGTCTTGTTGACCCGTGGTGGTCTCATCGAAATAGATGGTGTCGAGGAGAAGTCCTGCCAAAGATGGAGGTCTTGGCAAAAGTTGGTGCTCTTGCTATGATGTCTCACCGACAGGGTGAGGTCTTGCGGAAATGAAAGGTCTCGGTGTAATGTTTGGCGCTCGGTGTGAGGTCTTGCCGATCCGATAGGGTCTCGCCGAAAGGATATTTGGAATCGGTAAGACTGATGGCTGCGGGGTTTGAGTTCGAAATGATGTCTCGGTGAATGAAGTTGGTCTCACCGAGAGAGTTTTCCTTCGACATAAAGTCTAGCCGAATGGGGAAAGTCTTTCCGACAGAAGGGTTCCTTTGGTATAATATTTTGAGTTCGGGGAGAAGTCTTGCCGACTCGATGGTATGTCACCGACCATTGTGCACAAGTGGTTTGAGCTCGCCAAAATTTTTCGAGATCGGCAAGATGTCTCACCGATGATTTTTTGTCTCGTCGAAGGTTATGCCTTCGGTGTGACCTCCGACCGACAAGCGGTGGTCTCGCCGAAAGAAGTTGAGCTCAGCATGATATCTCGTCGATAATGGAAGTGTCATCGAAAGGTGGGGGCTTCGATATAATCTCTCATCGATTGAGGGGAGTCTTGTCGATAGCGATCAACTTGCCCAAGGAAAAGGATATCGATAGGACTCTTAGCATTCGCTATGACCTCCTGCCGACTGAAAGATGTCTTGTTGGATTCAGATGTCTTGCCAACGGGAAGACAGTGGTATAACTCTTAGGGGCTCGCTATGATGTCTGGCTGATAGCGATTATCTCAGTGACCATTGTGGATGTCGATATGACTCTGGCCACTCGCTATGAGGTCTTGCTGACCGTTGTGTGTTATGTCGATAGCTGCTATGAGGTGTACTTGCATTGGGGAGACACGATTAGTGTCTCATTGACATGCGATTTTGTTTGAACGACCTTTGACCGCCCGAGAATCTTATGTGGAGTGTGTTCACCCAATTAGAGAGAACTAAAGGTGAACCATTGTCCATTTGACTGATTGAATACCCCTGTGAAGAGGATCAACATAATGTAAGCAACATGGATCTGCTCTACGATCGAAAATGGATTATTTGGTGGACAAAGGTGTTCATCTGTAAGGATCTAAGCAGGATAAACCTGATGTTGCTTCTCAAGGAGGGTCAACTTGCGGAAGGGTCTAGAATAGGATAAGAACAAAAAGGATGAGACCATAAGGACAGCTGGGATGTTGACTGGCAGGAGTGGATCGACATTTATGATAGCACTCAAAAACATGTAGAGCAGCTCTAATGCGAGTTCGAGGTTGGACACGGGGGCCATAAGTTAATGCGATTGTTGCAAAAGATCAAGGAGGCCATTCCTGGAGTGACCCTTCACCGACATAGACATGAGGATGCACATTGAATGCAGTATTAACTGTATTCCAAAAGATCTGAGGGCCAATGTGTTCAGCAACCGATTCATTTTTTGAAAGCCCTAGGGCAGGGGCCGACACTTTTAGTATATATGGCATTTTTTGCCTCTTTGTAAAGGAGTTCTTCTTATGCTTTTCGAAAGTTTGTGACTTTGACAGTCCTTTCTCAGATTAGCACACTTTTGTAACTCATTCGGAGCATAATATACAGAGTTTACCTTGGTCACTGTTGATGATTCAAATTACCATCTTGTTCTTGCAAAGTGTTGAGCATTTCAGGTTAATGATCAAGTTATTTTGTGAATTTCTTCTATTCCCTTATAACTTTATCTTTTGTTTTCATGCCTTCCTTTGCAAAAGTATCATTATACAAATCAAAAACTATGTTCACATAATCACACATGGATTCTAATCTGTGAAAATATTTTCCTTTCTTGAAAAAGTGTGTGAATCAAACCTATTTGTGAAACATTAAGCTACAAAAATTTGATGTGTAATCTTATGTTCATTGTCAATTTTCAAGTGTAAATCAAAGTATTCCATTGCTCTTATCAGTTCGATGTATCACCATAGGGTTTAGTTTTATTTTTATGCTCTCCTTCTCCCTTCTCCTTTACAGAATCAGTAGTTTAGGTGATACCAAAGGAAGCCAGCCTTATCCATAGGTTGACCTCTATCTACAAGTAACCCATAGCTTTAGAGGTTTTCCCATGTTACACTGAGGTGTTGAACATCAGGTTCAACACAGTGCAATTTCAGGAGATAATAGTTTTGGCACGCCCGGTGGGACTATTCAAATCAAAACAGTTTAAAGAGTACATATTACTGCTGATTTTTGATATGCAGCAAATAAGTTTCAAGCCTTTCAGACTGATGACATTAGCATATCATGGCGACTCTGAGTTTGGGAAGTAGCATAAAAACCAGTGCATTAATCACTAATCAGCATATTGAGCGATTTGGTGTCTACCTCAGTATCATTCAGCCTTTGGAGGCAGTTTGAACAACACCTGGCGACTCTAAGCTCAAATCTTCTGATTTCACAGGCATAAGTGTTGGTATGTCTCAAAAGAATTTGTTAGTTATGAGTTTCCATCTCTTTGAATGAAAAGATGTCAAATATTCATGAAAACGCTTACTATTACCCTCCATATCATGAGTATATTGTTCCTACACCTTATTAGTCACATTCAACCAACCATAATGTTGGTTTCAGCCCAATTTCCATTGCAGCCGTAACTAATCAACATTTTCATCATGTTTCCCACCCTCTCACTTCGGTTCAACCTTTGTTTCAATCAATATTTGATGAAAATCAACCCCAAGAGGAGGTTTCTGATGTTAACCATTATGATTATTTATCTAATCAGCCTCAAAAAAATCCATACCAGAACATATTGGACTTGCTCCAACAGATTGACCATACATTGTGGGATCTAAGTCAAGGTCTTCACAATATGGAGATTAATGATATTAGGAAGGTGCTTGCATGCCTATCTAAGATGTTGGTTGATATCAAGATGCATAAAGGTACTATTATGCAACAACAAGAAATGGCCAAACAAGTCTACTTTTATGATCAAGAAAGAGTGGCAAAAAGAGTCCAGTTCGAGGAAGACCTTAAAAGGGAAATAGCTGCTAAGGAAGGACAAATGAAGTTGTCTACCCAGGTGAAAAATACTCAAGCTTACTTAGATTATCAGCACCAACTAATGGAGGAGTTTCAAAAGAGGCAACTTGAGGGGAGTTTCAAAGAGCAGAGTGTTGCAGCTAAAGAGGAGCAGACCCTTAATCAAACTAACTTGAGCTTACTCACCATGGAAGAGGCTAGAACTCCAAACCTGTTGCAAATGGCTTTGGAGGAGTATCGAATAAAACAAACAAATGCTCTCCAAGATGGTGCAACTGTTTCAGAACAACAAGAAAGAATTGGTGAGTTGCTAATTGGTGGCAACCAACAAGACAATGGAGGCTTAATTCAGGAAGAAGAGCTTGAAATTGAACCTAATTCTATCCTCCAAGGTGAGAGTTTTGATGTTTTTGAGTGTGTTCTAGATGAGGAAGCCAATGTTGAGCTTTTTGAGGAGTTGTGCACATTTATTATTGAACAGTTTTGTTCAACATTGGATAGCAAAGAATAAGAAGAAGTTGAGGGTTATGATGATCTTGAGCAGTAACTTGTAGAGGTATTGAAACTATAGGAGGAGCCTCATGAACCTATTTTACAAGATTATATCTGGTTAGAGGAGCTTCCATTCTATTGTGCAGAAGAACTTGAGATTTCATCACCACTAGAATTGTTGCCTTCCTTTATTGAGGAAAACAAGCCTGAATCAGAATGTAATTCTTCCAGTAATGATAAGAATTATAAGTAGCTTCCTTTCTGGTGTATAAAGGAGCCAGAAGCTAATGTATTGATTGAAGGTATGTTGGAGGAGATGAGTGCTCATTCGAGAAAGCATGAACATGCTGAGAAGGTTACTGCTTTTCCACCAAGTCTGCCACAAGGACTCGACCTTTCTAGCCAACAAGATGATAAAGTGGCAATCCATGAGCAAGATATCAACAAGGAAAGTTCAAGCTTTACCCTTACCAGAGGCTGCCCTATCAGATATTTTTCCTAGATGGAGTTCAATACAACACCAATGATCAATCTTACACCCATACATGAAGACACAATAGAAGATGTTATCAAGGATGCACTGGCATCCAAGCAAGAATATGTTTAGTTCACTTATCCTGCTTTGGTTGACAATACATATGATCTGTTTAGTGAGGTAAGTGAGCTTGTTCACCTCTTTCAAGAAGCAATGCATCATCTTGTTAAACATTTTTTTGTGTATCATTTTTACTCAACTGTCCTTAAGCATGCCAGTCATTATAATTTGAAAAGAAAGGGCAGCTATTTCAGTCATCCTATGAATGGTTTTGTTTGACCAATTTCTTATTGGTTAGTGTAGGGTAGGTTTAGTTGCAATTTTTCAATTCCCTAAGTGTTGTTCCAACACTGTTAGATAGTTTCCTTTCTTCAGTTTTCCTATTTTCAATAAGTTTCTAAGTGTTCTAATGAGTTATAAATGAGTTACAACCATGTATAAGCTGCTCTTGATATGTTTCTGAGTTTTCCCAATGACTCCATGCCCAATGGATAGGCCTAGGCTACTGGTTTTCATGTTTAGCAGGAAAACATCCAGCAAAGGTCACCAGAAATGTTGCCCGATTTTCACCTACGGGCTCAATCAGGCAGGGGTCTATTTTCAAGTATTCATGAAGGCCAAATGGATTAACTTTTTCCTTAGGTCGCCAAGACATCTCGGTCACTGTGAGTTTTATACCTCCCTCTGTATGGGAAATGGTCTCCCCGAAATAGTTCGAGCTCACTGAAAGATGAAGGCTTCGGCATGAAGTCTTGCCGACCCATGGTGGTCTCGCCGAAATGGTCAGTGTCGGGGAGAAGTCCTGCCGAAGATGGAGGTCTTAGCGAAAGTTGTTAATCTCACTGTGATGTCTCACCGATGGGGTGAGGTCTCGCCGAAATGAAAGGTCTTAGTGTAATGTTTGGTGCTCAGTGTGAGGTCTTACCGACCCGATAGGGTCTCGCCAAAAGGATATTTGAAATTGGTAAGACTCCTAGCTGCAGGGTTTGAGTTCGACATGATGTCTCGGCGAATGAAGGTGGTCTCGCTAAGAGATTTTTCCTTCAGCATAAAGTCTGGCCGAATGGGGAAAGTCCTGCCGACAGAAGGGTGCCTTCGGTATAATATTTTGAATTCGGGGAGAAGTCTTACCAACCCGGTGGTATCTCGCCGACTGTTGTGCACAAGTGGTTTGAGCTCACCGAAATGTTTCAAGCTCGGCGATATGTCTCGCTGATGCTTGTTTGTCTCACCGAAGGTTATGCCTTCGATGTGACTCCAGCCGACAAGCGGTGGTCTCGCCGAAATAATTTGAGCTCGGCATGATATCTCACCAATAATGGAAGTCTCACTGAAAGGTGGGGGCTTTGGTATAATCTCTCGCCGACTAAGGGGAGTCTTTCCGATAGCGATCAACTTGCCCATGGAAAAGGATATCGGTAGGAATCTTAGCATTCTCTATGACCTCCTACCGATTGAAAGATGTCCTTTTAGATTTGGATGTCTTGCCAATGGGAACACAGTGGTATAACTCTTAGGGGCTTGCTATGATGTCTGGCCGATAGCGATTGTCTCAGCGACCACTATGGATGTCGATATGATTCTGGCCACTCGCTATGAGGGCTTGCCGACCATCGTGTGTTATGCTGATAGCTGCTATGAGGTGTACTCGCATCAGGGAGACACGATTAGTGTCTCACCGACATGAGATTTTGTTTGAATGACCTTTGACCTCCCGAGAATCTTACGTTGAGTGTGTTCGCCCAATCAGAGAGAACTAAAGGTGAACCATTGTCCATTTGACTTATTGACTACCCCTGTGAAGAGGATCAACAGAATGTAAGCAACATGGATCTTCTCTACGATCGAAAATGGATCGTTCGGTGGACATAGGTGTTCGTATGTAAGGATTTAAGCAAGATAAACCTAATGCTGCTTCTCGAGGAGGGTCAACTTGCGGAAGGGTCTAGAACAGGATAAGAATATAAAGGATGAGACCATAAGGATAGTTGGGATGTCGACTGGCAGGAGTGGATCGACATTTATGACAACACTCAGAAACATGCAGAGCAGCTCTAATGGGAGTTCGAGGGTGGACACGCGGGCCATAAGTTAACGCAATTGTTGCAAAAGATCAAGGAGGCCATTCCTGGAGTGACCCTTCACCGACATGGACACGAGGATGCACATTGAATGCAGTATTCACTGTATTCCAAAAGATCTGAGGGCCAACGTGTTGAACAACTGATTCATTTTTTGTAAGCCCTAGGGCAGGGGCCGACACTTTTAGTATATATGGCATTTTTTGCCTCTTTGTAAAGGAGTTCTTATGCTTTTTGAAAGTTTGTGACTTTGACAGTCCTTTCTCAGATTAGCACACTTTTGTAACTCATTCAAAGCATGATATATAGAGTTTACCTTGGTCACTGTTGATGATTCAAATTACCATCTTGTTCTTGCAAAGTGTTGAGCATTTCAGGTTAATGATCAAGTTATTTTGTGAATTTCTTCTATTCCCTTATAACTTTATCTTTTGTTTTCATGCCTTCCTTTGCAAAAGTATCATTATACAAATCACAAACTGTGTTCACATAATCACACATGGATTCTAATCTATGAAAATATTTTCCTTTCTTGAAAAAGTGTGTGAATCAAACCTGTTTGTGAAACATTAATGCGAAGCTATAGAAATTTGATGTGTAATCTTATGTTCATTGTCAATTTTCAAGTGTAAATCAAAGTATTCCATTGCTCAAGATTATCAGTTCGATGTATCACCATAGGGCTTAGTTTTATTTTTATGCACTCCTTCTCCCTATTCCTTTACAAAATTAGTAGTTTAGGTGATACCAAAGGAAGCTGGCCTTATTTGGTGGTTGACCTCTATCTACAAGTAACCCATAGCTTTAGAGGTCTTCCCATGTTACACTGAGGTGTTGAACATTAGGTTCAACAGGGTGCAATTTCAGGAGATAACAATTACTAATTGTGAATAGATGGGTCAATTTGTATCTTGATACCATTTTCTCATTATCTGAACTAGCGGTGTTGGTACTCTATTATTTTAGTTTTGGAACCATCGCTGCAAGTTTCTTAGTTAATGTTATTTTCTACTCATAGGCGTCACTATTATTTATCTTGGCTGCAACCACTCCTACAATTTTTTCAGCCAACTCAAATGCAGGAACTCTTATTTACTCCTTACCTTTAATCCTATGCCACACAACATGAGAACTTGGTCAATCTTAGAATGGTTCTGAGTATCTTTTTCCTTGTGAGCTAATATTGCAAATCGACCCTCTGTTCAGTTTTGGTTGAATCTGCCCTAGGTTATGAGTTATCTTTTGGATAGCAAAGGAATTCTTGATTCTAAGCGACTATCTGAACTTGAGTTGGGTTCAATTTAAATCCTTAAAGATCGCATCTAGGCTAGATGGAAATCCCTCTCCTGTAAGATTTTCTATTCCTTTTTTTAATTAGAATGTCTTCTGATTTAGCAATTGACTCATTAAAATTCCTGACTTCCAAGTATTGTAAACATGTATCAAATCTAGAATTTGTATCTTGATATTGTTGAAGTTTGACTATGCACACCAGAGGGTGATCCCACAATAGTGGTTTACAATTTTTGGCCAAACTGGACACTGAAATTATTATTTTTAACTAAATCTTCACATTTGAGCACCTATAGCAGCTAAACCGTGAGGAATTTGGAGATGATACAAACTAGAGTCTCGTCACATTTTGTCTGTAGATTCTAAAAATATTTTTTTCAAAATTTTTGGAGTTAGATTGCACTTCTTTTTCCATCTCCCACGAAAACTGGTTTTTTCATAAAACAACATTTTTAAAAAGTGACGCACACTGTATAACGCATAACTTTTTTTCCATGAAGGATAAAATTTTGATTCTTTTGAATTTAGACTTGTAACTCCAATATCTAGTGCTTCCACTTGGTTAGATAGTTTTTTATTGAATATTTTTTCTTTAATCAGGCTTCGAAGTCAAACCAATTACAATTCAGACATAACGCGACCGTATAACGCGTAATTTTTTTTGTATATATCGAAATTCAATTTTTTTTTGTTGGTTCAAGGACTTCAATATCTAGTACACTCATATTTTTCAATTTTTTTTTGATAATCTACCATTTTTCCACATGTGCAGAACAAAAAACTTCATTTTCGGTGAAGAACCTATGTTTAATAAAACTTAAAAAACAAATACATAATAAAATTAAAATATATAAAAATTATATTCATTGGATAGCTCGTTCCGAGGACTATCTGATTCCAGAAGGGTTTCTGAAGACTTCTCCATTTTCATCCTCAACTCAAGCTCCGAAGCATAAAAACATAGACTTTTTTTTGTCTCAAGAGGGGGATGAGGGGCAAGGGGGGTTCGAGCGAACCTCTTCAAGGGGGTTTGCTCGAACGCCCTTTGCTATGCATTTGTTTTATTTTTTGGAGGCCAAAATTTAAAGGGGTTCGCTCAAACACTAGTTCGAGCAAACCCCTAATACGTTTGGTCAAACCAATAGGTTCGTACGAACTCCCAAAATCACTTTTTTTTACTTTGGGGTCATTTTTGTGAGTTTTCCTTTCCTTACTTGAATTGTAAACCACTATTGTGGCTTCACCCCAAACTATATTGAATGTATTGGTAACTATCCCCACTATGCATTATTTTAGAGTTTGTTCAGTCTAAATAAAAGATTTCAATTCTGTCAAATTCTTTAATTCTCTTGTGATGTAGGATGCGCCTTGCAGTAAAATTCATCCAACATGTAGACCTCACCTTGTGTATCCAAGTAAGCACTTCACACTCTGAATTCTATTCGGTCAACTTCACCTAGCCTTATTTGTCAAAACCCCTCTATCCCTTATGCTTGATGGCGATACCCAATTCCAGGGTCCATATAACCACATGCTAGAAGGAAAAAAGAAAAGGTTGTGGAATCGCACTTTCCATCTACCAATTTGTTCTACATTTCTTTGAGGATTTCTATCAAACATTTCATCTATCATATACATTTCTTGAAAGTTTCTAAACTGAATCAATGAACCCTGATGCATGCCTCCTCTTTGCTGATTTCATCACCCTAGAGTTTAGGACTATGATTTTATTTCTTTCAATGTTGTTGTTGTGATGCTCTCCCAGTATTTCTCCTTCGGTACTGAGTTTTTTCAAATGCTTGTCAATGGTATTTATTTATGTCTGGCATTCCATACTTTATAATGCAAATTATTTCAATGAATATGCATAATAAGAATGTTATTCGCTGCTTATGCAATTCTAGTTTGGCATTCAATGTCATCATGTTGTATGCTTAGTTTTGTGAATCGTTACATATTCAATGGGAATTCGATTGTGTATAATTCGATAGGTACTATGTTTTGGTATATGATATTCTTTGCCTTCTATATACCTATGATTTTTCATCCTTTTGACTCATGCTTAGGCCATAACACATTTGCTAGAATATTTTCAATAATATTTTGTAGCATCAAATTATAATTGGCCAACCTTCTAATTTGGTTCGTAATTTGCCTTGATTGATCACTATAGCATATAAAGAACATTATATCCTCTTTCCTTTCTTGAATAAAAATCTTAAGCTCCATGATTGGTATATCCTCTTGTTTTCCCCAACTTTTTCTACATCTCAATCATCAACTCATCTTCTTAGACCATTATCTATTTATTGATTGGTAGTATTACTTGAGCTTATAATTTATTATCTATAGCTCAATAATCACTTTTACTATTATGAAAACACATCCATTACCTTCATATAGAACATTTAGATTTATAGAGTTATGATTTTAGTATTATGTTTTTAGAAATAAATTTATAATCCGAGAGTTCACATCTAAATGTTAATTTTGGAAACCTATACCTTTTGGTTGTGTAGATATTCGTAAGGCCTGAGAGTATCTTATCCATTGGTTGTTGTGGTATTTCCTTGAATCATTCTATGATTTCGCTAACCGGTCACATCTTCTTGTTTCCTTCAATGTAGTTACCATCATCATCATTGGCTAGCCGAGAAATGCGTTTTGGCAGTTGGTAAATTATATTATGGTTTCATGAAAATACAATATGTATATTAAATTTATATTTTGGATAATAGGAAAAAAATGTTTTGATATGTGAGAGAATATATGATAAGTGAGAATTTAATTGAGGTGAACTAAATTACTTTATGATAAGTGAATTTATATTCCATAGTCTTGGTTACTTATAGATTAGACGATTAAGTTAGATAAAATTTGTGAAAACGGTTTTAGGGGGGAGAATGGTAATATAATGTGAAGGAAAATGATTTAGAATACCTCCTATTGATTGTGTTTATATAGTTATTTAATAGTTGACTTGTAAAATTGCTATGTAAATTAATTAACTAGAATATGGCTATTATAGCATTTCATTAAAGTTGTACTTTTAATACTAGGGCTCCATATCAACTAGTTTTATAGAGATGATTGTTTGTTAATGATATAGTTACCTTTAACATGGTTATTGGAGCATATGATCTATTGATTGAAGTAAATGGTTAAATTAAGTGAATGATATGAATGTGGAAATAATGTTTTAATAACCAGAGTATTTTTATGGTTATAATGTTGTTTGATTGTTGTATTAAATAATGTGTTTGATGATTGGGATTGTGATGATTTTGGTTATGGTTTAAAAGTGGAAGTCATTGTGCAAAGTGGATTAAGGTTGGCTTCCAAAGGCTTGGGAGGGAGTGTTTTTGTATGTATGGTTTTATATTGGTTTTCACTTTAGAGGTGGTATGGTAATGTTTTGGGTTATGTGATTTGTACAAGTTGAAAACCCTATGGGTGTGCCTTTTATCTTGGTATCGTTTCATGTGACCATGGTAAATGTGCAAGATGGTTAATGCCTTGCATTGTGTTTAGATTCTTGCGAATGTGGTATGTGAGCAAGATGGTTAATTCCTCGCTATGTGATGGATTCATGTGAGTTTGTTAAGTGTGCAAGATGGTTTTTACCTTGCTTCTTGTGTAGGGTCTTCTAGTTGCAAGTAGGGGGAGTGGTTCTTAATGGGGGTCAAAGTCTAGTGAGAGACTATCAGGGTAACCCATTGGAGATTTTCTTAATTCAGTGCTAACCTTAATAATAAATTAGGGGGATGGATAGATCTCACATTAAAAAAGATAATTGGATGCCTAACCCATGCCTGTAGTGCTCATTTAGGCTAAGGATGGGTTGAGAAAGCCTGGTTGGCAAGATCAACTTCCTTGTCCTCATGAAAAGAATGTTGGTTTGGCATGTGTCACCCTATTGGGATGACGTCTAGGAGAGACTGTTAGGGTAACCATATATGGGGGTTGACGTCTAGTGAGAGACTGTCAAGGTAACCTATACTAGGACTATGCAATGACACTCTTCCCTATTGCAGTCTAGCATTCCCTATTGGTATTTTCTCCTTCAGTTGTATGTGTGCCTTTGGAAGTGAAGTCAGTATTGGAACCAATGTATGTGTTGTATGTGATGTTAAGGTTGTTGTAGTGTTGTGTTGGAGCCATGTTTAGCCCTTTGTTATGTTAACCTATTATCTTCTTGACTGTTGTTTATAGTGGGACCTTGTCTCATCTCCTAGCATGGGGGGTGGACCTTAAGGTTCCACATGGTCGGGAGGTTGGTGCTTTTTCCTCTATTGGGTTTCCTTGTTGCTTGTTTGTGTGCATGGAGGTTGTACCTTGTGCAACGGATTCCAATTCATGATCCAATTCAAGAAGATAGTCTTATATGTATATGTATTGGATTGTATCCCAATTTTACCATTTATTGTAATATGATGTATTCTTCCCAGTTGTATTCAGGGAAGCATTATTGTAAACAATGTAACGATGTAACAGATTATGATGTGTTCTCATGTAATGGAATTTGTATATGTACATGCTATTTATTTATAAATGATCTTTATTGTTGTTTAGCCGATGGCATGTTATGAAAAATGTTTATTGTTGAATCATTTAATGTGGTGAATAAAAATGAACTTGTTAACATATTAGTTAATGAAATCATTCTAGTTCTTGATTATAGATGTGTTAGTAGCGTAGTCATGGAACCTTAGAGGACCTAGGTTTAGATTACATGTTATGTTAAGTTATATTAAGCAATCCATTATGTATTTCACTCTTTTTTTTTAAATTCCATTATTGTGCTATAGTTGTGTCATCCTCTGGGGTTCCTTGGCGGGGCATTACATGTGAGGAGACACGTATTGTGGTGTGTATGGAGCGCTCTTTCGATTGGATATGATTTTGATATGGTTTAAAAGTACATTTTCTAGTTACTTCAATAAGTGACATGGACTCTAGATTTGTTGGTTGAGCCATGTAAGCATCAATGTAGTTTGGGGATGTAGTGGTTGTTTCAAAGGAGACCAAAACATGTTGGAATTTTTTTGGCTAACATTTAAAGAAACAAATATTTTTCTTTTTAGGCAGAGGGGGAGTTTAAGTAGGAGGTGAAATTTTTTTTGGGCTCCAATATCATGATCCACTAGTGTTTTAGCAAGCATTTTTCAGAAAGTTATGGCGATTGGCTTGTCAAACTCAATATTTGTTGAAATCTGAGAAAGCATGTCATGGTATGTTTTTGATTTACTTTCAACTTTTGTTGCATATTTTGCAATGTATTTGAGGACAACATGGATAGAGAGAATAGGTTGAAAGTCTACATTGGCCCTCTAGATAGAGAGTATAGAATGGTTGTGTAGTTTTAAGTGATTGTTATTGCGACATGGGGTGAATGTTGGTTGGCCATGCTCATCTACTGCAAGGCTTGATTGATCTTGCATGCTCCAAGGGGATTTATAGCGACATTGAAGGGTTTGGCCATTTCTCCTAAGGCATGTTTGTAAGGTACAGTTTATATGACGTTGTACATAATTTACTAATAATGGGCTTGATAAATTAAATACAAGGAAAGATAATAGAAAAACAGATCTAGATATAAAATAGATAGAATGAGAAGTGAAAGATAAAGAGTAAAAAAGGAAAATAAAAGAAATAAATAGAGAGAAAGAGGTAAGGACATGGAGAGACAACAAAGAAAAGGTTGTGAGAGAAAGTCAAAAAATAAAAAGTAGACAAAAATGATAAAAATATAAAAAAAAACCATTAAAGTTCAAGAAATAAAAATAAAGAAAGAGTAACATGAAGATAAATAAATAAATAATGAATGACCAAAAACATAGAGAGATAGAGAGAATAAATATAGATAGACAAAAATGTTATACTTACATAAGAAATTTGAATAAATAATAAACAAATTTAGAAAGACATAAAATACAAATAAAGTGGAGAGAGAGAGAGAGAGAGAGAGAGAGAGAGTTCAAAATGTAGAGATAAATATTACAAAAAGTATCCAAAAAATGACAAAAAAAGGGAAATAAAAACAAAGAAATATTGGTGAAAAAATAAAGAATCTTTAAATAAATATGCAAATAATAAATACAAATAGAGAAACATGCACAAACTAAGAAAATGAAAGAAATCAAAGCGATATATTGAGTGTTAATGTGATAGAATGAGAAAATTATAAAATAAATGATAGATTAAAAAAGACAAAGACAAAAGAGAAGAGAAAATAACCAAGAATTTAAGAAAAAAAAAGATACAAAATAAGAAATTAATCTGATATAAAATACACAAATGAAAAAGTGTAACATAGAGAAAAAAAAAGAGAAAATAACCAAGAATTTAAGAAAAAAGAAATAGATACAAAATAAGAAATTAATCTAATATAAAATATACGAACAAAAAAGTGTAACATAGATAAAAAGATAACTAATATTAAAGTGTAGGAAAAAAAAAGAAATGTATATAGAGAAAGAATGAGATAGATTTATAAAAAAATTAACAATAGAAAGTAGAGACATAAAAGGAAAATAAAAAATAAGAAAAAATAAAGCAAGCATGAGATAGAGAGAAAAAAGAAAAGAATGAATAAATGAAAATGAGAGAACAAATAAAAAATCAATAGATAAAGAATAGTTAGTGAAAGGGAAAAGCAATAGGATGAATGAAACTATTAAGTAAGAGAAACAATAAATCATAGAAAATAAAAGAAGAATAAAAGAGTGGAAAAGTGAAATAAAAAATAAATGAAAAAGGGGCATTAAAAAAAATAAAAAAATAAAAAAGGAATTGAAAATAAAAATAAATAGAAACTGGCCCATGTTGAAATCTTTATTGTTTCATGGGTCTTTTCCTAATAAATTTGATAAAATCTTGGCCCATAAAGTGGCCAAATGGATTCCCCCTCCTGAAAACTTCTTCAAGCTAAATTATGATGGAGACTCAAGGGGAAATCCAGGTAAGTCTGAGGTTGGTGAAGTTATTTCGGATTCAAAAACTAATATAATTAAAGTGGCCTGTAAGAAGTTGTATGTGGGCACTAATAACAAAGTTGAATTGGAAGCCTTGAGCTTGGGCTTGGATCTTGCAAGATCTCTTCAAATTAATAATTTAATTATTGAGGGAGACTCAATGGTAATCTTTCACGCAGTCTCAAACCAAAAAATTCTTATTTGGAAACTACAATATCTCCTTGATGGAGTTCTGCTCCAGTTAAATTGGTTTTCTCAGTATTCAATCTCACATTGCTACAAAGAAGTTAATTACATGGCAGATTAATTGGCAAATAAGGCCATTGATGAACAAATTTCTTACAAAGAATTTTCATCAAAGGATTTAACAGGTGTAAAATAAGCTCTTCATAAGCTTTGTTCCTGTTCCTATTACATTTTTGTATTGTACATCTATTTTCTCCATGGTCTCATTATTCCAATAAACCTTTACCTTGTTAAATTTGTCCTCCTATTTGTGGTTTATACTTCTGTGGTTGCAAAGGTGCTTAGTGCAAGATCTGGCAAGCATGGTATTATGCATGTTAAGACAAGCCTTGGAATCTTTACTACCGGGTTTCTTGCCTTGCTTGTGATTGTTGTCTGTCTCCTCGGTCCTTATATTCTCTTTCGCATTATTCTATACATTTACTATGGTATTAAAAGGAGCTTACAGCCTCTTGATATGCGCCATTGGATTAGTGTGGTAGTCCTTCGCTCTTTCCTCTATTATGGTAGTTGTTGTGGGTGTTTGGCTGATCGATTATCTTATCAAACTTTTGATTCATTTCGTGGAAATTTTGGATTTGTTGGTTTTACTATCTCAGTTGTTCCAAATTGTATCTTGTGATTTACTTTGTTCGGGTGTATCTCTGATATCTTTGGTTGTGGAATTTATATTCTTCCTTTCATCTTTGGAAGTACTACTGTATCCGTCCCTCTCAATCAAAACTTGTTTGGTTGGCTGGGTGCTCTTGTTTTGGTAATCTATATACTACCTCTCTTGGTATGGTTGCTTGGTTGACTGACTGTTTTTTCTTTTCTCTGGATTTTCCTCATGGATCTTCGGGTACAATTTTTTTTTTGAGGATTATGGATGTCAGTTGGTTTTTTTTTTCCCATCGGTTGGCATATATATATATTTTGGTTGTTCCATGGACTTTTGTTGTGTTGGCTAGGTGTGTTGGCCTTCTGGACATATGGAGCCTTTCACTGGTTGGTTTTGTGCTCTAGTAGTATTAAAATGCAAAGTTTATAGAGATCCTTATCCGTTCGATAATGAAAAACTTGGGAAAGTCTTTGTTCTGGACGTTGATGATATTTCTTCTGTAGTGTATAACGTGTTGGGTGCATTATGGTTAAAGGAAAACTCTAATGCCTCTTTTTCTGAACTTCTTTCTCATTTTTTAACTATCATCATGGATGTGCTAATGGATGTCAAGCTAGTTATTCTTATGGCTAACAAATTTGTGCAACCTTATTTATTATCTGATTTGGACTTGTGTTGAATATCAGATAGTTATTGTCTGGAAAATGGTTCTTTTCCAATTGTTGGTTTTATAACTAAATATTATTTTCTTGCTAATGGTTGCTTTGGAGATCTTCTTATGGTTTTCAGATCTGGAATTATATGTGATAATCTTCCAGAGTCAATTATGGGTTGCAAGCACCTTTCTGATAAGCTTTCTCTAGAGGCTTTGTCGGCTCTAGTGTAAATATGTTCTTGGCTCTTCACTTCCTGTTTGATGTGGTTGCCTGGTCTTAGTACAAGGCTGCTTGATCTCTTAAGAAGATTATGGAGGAGTTCTCATTTGAACACTTATTACCTATTTCATTCTATGAGGCTTCCTCCAGCACTAGAGTTGCAGCATTGGTTTAACTTTTTCTATTGTTGTTTCTGTATTGTCTATAAAAACTTTCTGGGGGGTTAGTGGTTGGGTAGTTGCTTTTCTATTTTACTCTTCATTATGGGATTTTTGTATTCAGTGGGGTAGTGGTTGGTTTTTGTTGGGATCTTGTAATGCCCCACCACGCAACCCTAGAGGAAGTTGCAATTCACTACTTAAATGCACCAATTTTTTTTTTGTTTAAGTACGAATAACATGTAAGATGAATACACATTGCCAACATCCTCTAAGGCCACGAGACAAAGATTACTTTAAAACCCAAACAACAACAAACATTACTATAAACTGAAACATTAATCACTTAAGGAAATGAGACAACATACATTCCATACAAGATAACTTACAACAAAGGATAAGAAATACCCAAAGATTTCAATTAACAATATTTAAACAATAAGATTACAACACTCATTCTCTGAATGAGGTAATTCCAACAAAATGATTACATATTACAAATTCCACCTCGATAGCAAATGAGGGGTAATAAAATACAATAAGAACTGAGAGAACAAGGTATGAGAAGAAACTGATTCCCACGAGCTCTCCAATTGGAAATCACGGCCTCACGAACAAGAAGAAGAACCAATGGATTAAGATGCACGCCACCTGACCACGTGGAATCCAAAAGGTTCCACTCCCTCCGTGCTAGGAGATAGTAACCAGGAATTCCTACCCAAGACCATCTACCACTAGACATGGGTCACACAAAACTGATACAAAATAAGTACAAGACCTCACCACATGACTGAACGGTCGTACGTACAACTCTAGGTACGACTCACACAACACTGTCATAAGTTACATTGCTTCCAGACATAGGATAGATCAAGAGTGTCACAAATAACAAGTACAAACTGCTGAATTAGGAAGAGTGTCATCACATGGCTCGTCAAGGGATATCCTATGGGAATCTTCCTAAGCCCCGACCCCCACTCCACGGGTTATCCTGGTAGCCTCTACCGTATTTCCGACACCCATGCTTACTCATGCGGAACCAAATACCTCTCGTGAAGATGAGATAGATGATCTTGCCATTCCAGGCCTTCCCATCTCATCCCAAGTCTACAACAAGCCCTTGGGTCCATGAGTGAGGCATACTTAATCTTATTTAATGTTTGATGCATCCTAACTTCTAAAAGTTTATTTAGTTATCACTGAATTAACCAACTTACAAAGGGTTATCCTGGCACCACTTTGTGCACTGGCGCCCATTGCAAGCCACTCTCCTAAGACAACACGCACGGTAATAACCAAAATAGGTATCCAGATAAACACAACCTCTCCATTCAAGGAGGTAACAAAAAAGAACTCACACCAACACTGGAGGCAACAAGGTTAAGCCCTCTCCAAACACTGGAGGAAAACAACAAAACAAAACCACTCCATCCAAGGAGGCACATATTACAAAACCTTCTCCTATTGCCAAGGAGGCACAAATTACAAAACCCGTACGTGAAAACCGGGTGAAATGACATGGTATAACTATACATAATTTCCATAACACATCAAAGGTTGACTCGCATGCCACAACCGATATCGATAAAAGAACTCCTATATGGAAGACTTTCAAAACATTCACACTAATTCCACAACACAACAAAGACAAACAATTAACCATTGAGAACATTTTAGACAATGAAGTGAGCTACTATTCGAATTTCCTAAATCCAATCAAACACAGTATTCATGACTTGCATTTATCCAATCAATTGATCCCATCTCTTTCACGACATAGAAATATTCAAAGAACATATTATTTACTCTAAATTACACAACCATATTCTAAATCTAGACATTTCAATAAATAACATCATTGAATCAAAATCAATCCAATTAGTAACTCTACGTCCCACAATCATATAATGTAATTAAATCCACTTGTTTTATAAAGCATTTGGATTAAATAAATTACTCTTTATTTCAACCTAGCAATAAGTCAACAACTCAATCTCATATGATTCATTAAATCATTCGTTACTTCTAAGTTTTCTCATTTGTATTCTATATTTAGAACAATTTGATAAGAAGACGTTTAGATCAAATAAATTAGTCTTTCTTTCAATTCGCATTAATAAATCAACTAAATCTTCAACTAAATCTCATCTCTACTTGAATACGAATACATTCCAACAAATATACTTAATACTTAAATCACACTGTTGACATTTAAGAATCTATAACAATTCTTTATATTACGTTTCCCAATCTCATATCTTATTAAAAATCAATCTTTAAAATAAAAGCATTTGATTATCTAGACTCTATCCTTTAAAATAAATCATTGACAATTCAAAATTTAACGTTCTAAATAATTCATTTGAATATAAAATTCACTTTTGCTTCTATTTCGAATCAAAATCATCTTACAGTTATCTATGTTTGAATCTATCCCTTAAAATTTCATTTGACACAGTTATCCGTAACAATCAAAATCAAATTATAAATAAATCAAACTGTTGACAAATAAATCATCTGATTGGACTAAGTCAATCGTTATCTCTAAGTTTCACTATTATATTCAAAATCAAGATATTTTAATAAATAAGCATTTAAATTAAATCACTTAAACCATAATTCATCATAGGATAAATTAATAAAAGTCAAAATTCTAAATGAAACGTTCGATCATACTTCTATTTCTTTTCATCTCAACAAATGAGATAATCGTTTTACGCTCCTCTTTTAAATATTACAATATCATTTAACATATGCCTTCGAAACATTATTTTATGTTTCTAAGATTTACTATTTATTCCTGGTAATCAATAATGAAATTTCTAAATAAAGATATTCGATTAATTAAATGAACTCCGTTTATTTCAACTTGATGATCAAAGTCAACTCCTTAAATGAATTATATTTTCATATATTTCAATTAATCATATTTTGTTCCTTATTATTTTACATAAACAAATATGTCTTCAATATACATTTAAATATTAGCTCAAAATCAATTCTTTTAAAAGAAATTACGGCTATTTATTTAAAATATCAATTTCTTCAATAAAAGCTCACATGACCATTATAATATTTCAACTAATCATCTAACATATGCCTTTAATATGCCAAATAAAATATTAATTAAATAAACTATTATTTTATTTGTATAAAAATAAATTATTTAAAGTTTAAATTTAAACCCCCATTTTTAAATTTCCATATATCATATTTTATTTAATTAAAATATTATATTTATATATATATTTTAATAATATATATATATATATATATATAATATTATAATATTATAATATATATATTATATTTATATATTATAAAATATACATATAAATTTACACATTTTAAATAACATATAAACAGTAATCAAAATTTTTATAACTTTTATATTTTTTTACAAAGGGCCGAAGCCATAAATTCGCCGCCCCCTGCCTCCCGTGGTTGGCGGGGCTGTGTGCTCCACCCACAACCCATCGCCACCCATGGCGGCGGGGCTATGTGCAAAGCACACAACATCCGTCGCCTATGGCAGTGGAACTGTGTGCTTCGCAGACAGTGACCGTCACCCACGGGCGGCGGGGCTGTGTGCCGAGCACACAGTGCCCAACCTCCGGTAGTGGCGGCAGCGGTGGTGGCAGCGGCGGGGGTTGGCCTCCCCAGCGCCCCCAAAAATAAATAAAATCTATTTTATTTGCAAATTTAAAATACAATTAATCCCCCACAAAATACCCCTTAAGAATTTCACAGAAGAACAACCAGGGGTATTTTCTAGAAATTCAATAATTGGAAACCCTAGTATTTAAAAAAAAAAACTTTTGGGTCTTTTGGTTTTCTTTTCAAAAATCTCAACAATCTTGTAAGCTTTCAAAGAAATGTCTCATGGTTTTATGGGATTCAAACAACCTTTAAAGATTTCAACATAGCATGAAGAGGATTTGATCCATTTTCAAAATAAACAAACAAGATTAAAGAAAAACCTGATTTTCCTTCAACAATTTGAATCCTTCAAGCATGGTGTTCTCCAATCCTTCCCTTGAATCCAACTTCAACCAAAACCTCCTTCTCCTTCAAAATTCCAAGCAGAACCCATCCCCCCTAAAATGAACAAAAAAATCCTAAAAATAGAGTTTCCCCCAAATTATTCACAAATTGAAACTCAAATTCAATTTCAATTTTCAAATTAAAAAAAAAACAATATCTTTTATCAAAAAAGTCAACTATTTAAAAAAAATATCTTTTCTACAAAGTCATTGCATTTTGAAACTTTTGAACTTTATATAACTTAAAACAAAATTCTATTTTTCAAATAGAATGCAATACCTTTTAATTTAATTTTATTTAATTTTATAGAAGAATTTAAAACTTTTAACACTTTTAATTCGAAAGAAATAACTTAATCAATTCACACAATTAATTTAATTAATCAATAAAATAAATCTAATTCCAAGATTAGATTATTTTATTAATTAAATTAAATTAATTAATAAAGTAAATAACATTCCTAGCATTACAACCAATTACATTTAAGCCACAGATTAACAACACAAGCCATTATAACTTGAATTTAATTAAAGACCAAGGTGATCTGGGCAACATGAAACAACCAAACCTGACAACAACCCAATGACACACGGTGACTAGGGTAACGACTTGACACAAAAAATCTAGCTACTATCTCCCAAATAATTTCCGTTGGTAAATGGACACGCTCACACTTGTGAAGCCAGGTGGAGTCGATGTCATGTACCTGCCAACCTGCAGCAAAGACCATGTCGAATGTGCAAAATATATATATATATGTATGTTATGATCAAACACACCGTGAAGAGGGAATCTCGGAATTGTAGGGTGCTCGCAAGCGAGTGATACAATCCGCCCCTTTCACCAATACAGTATCTCTAACTGACGCATCTAACATCAATGATATGATCAATAGGATAAAACATCATTTAATCAGTTATCTTCTAAGTTATTCTAAAACATGTCATTAAGATACATCAGAATAAGATAACCTCACATCAACATATAGCTTCCACGTCGTTTAACAATCACGATCACAAGTAATCAAGTTCCAAAGTCAAAGCATGTTCAGACACAATCGTTGCATCATGATATAACATGCGCATCACCAAACAGTTCATGATCAAACAATCACTAAGTTCATAGTCACATCATAAGCATAATCAGACATAAAAGAACCTTGCCAATCCAAATATCCAAAATAGAGGGGTGTTACAGATCTAGTATATCTTTTTTTTTCTATGTAATGTCGACTTGGGGCTACAACTGGAGGTTTTATTCTTGGTTATTTCCTGTTGGTATACCCCTTTTTGAACTACGTTCTCCTGTAAACTTTTATTTCTATCAATAAAATTGTTTAGTGGTGATGCCACTTTTATAAAAAAAAAATAAAAAAAAAAATAGAAAACAAAAATGGGGTAGAAATAGGAAACATCATAAAGAAAAAGAAAACAAATAAAGAAAAAAGAGAAAATAAAATAAACATTGAATGTCAAATAAGAAAGAGAGATAAATAATCATGTAAAGATGAGGGGTTGACCTCACAGTGCAACAGTTAAGTTGCAAGGGTAGCAGTTGGGTTGTCTAAGGTTTGAATCCCTCACCTCAACTTGCACCAGTGGAGCTAAAGCTTAAATTCGGATTTAGGGTCGCTTGGGTTGAGACGTGGGTTTGTTATGGGTGTTTCCCATTAGCAACAATCCACCAAACAAAAAAAATCATGTAAAAACGAAGAATTACATACTGAAGGAGACATATTGAATGTCAAATAAGTAAAAGAGAAAACAAACATGTAAAGATGAATAATTACATGGTGAAGGAGAAACATTGAATGCCAAATAAGAAAGAGAAAACAAACATGTAAAGATGAAGAATTACATGGTGAAGGTAATTAAAAAAAAATTGAAAAGTAATTTAAAAAGGTGATAAGAAAAAAAGACAATTTTAAAAAGAAAGAAAGATAGACAAAAATAAAGGTAAACTGAGAAAAATATAAATTGAAAGAAAACATAAATAAAAGTAATAAGAAATAAAATGAGATGTGCATGGACAAGGTAAGAGAGAAACACATGCAAAAAAAGAGACAAATAGAAAATAGGGAAAATAACTAAAAAAGAAACAAATCAAATATAAAATATATGAATGAAAAAATAACATAGGGAAAAAGAGAGGTAATATTAAAAATTAAAACAAAGAAAAATAAAATAACAGAATGAAATAAATAAATATAATACCAAAAGTAATTGAAAATTATGTGACCTACAAAAAAATGTTCAATCAACCATATCCAACAAGCAAAAGGTTATAGAAAAAAGAGTTTGACAAAAAGAAAAAAATATGATAAATAGAAGGAGAGAACGACAAATCTACATACAAAGAAAAAAAAGAAAAAAATAACAGAAAAAGAACAAAAAAAGATAAAAGGATAGATGAAAAAAATAAAACAAATAGAGAGTGAACAAGCAAGCCAGAGAGAGAATAAAGATAAATAAACTGTGAAAATATATAAAAATATGAAAATATAAAAATGGGCAAAAAAGATAGATAGACAAAGAGAGATAATTGAAAGGATGAGAAAAATAGATAACAAATAAAAGATATAAAAACATATGAGGAGAGAAAATAAAGAAATAATTTTGATAGGTGAAGCCATAGTTTCTAGATCTTTTTTTTTGTTGACTTAGGGGTACCCCACGACACAACCCAATGCTTAACCCACCTTACCTTGGTATTACATTCTACCAATTTGGGGTCGGGAAGGGCGAGCTAAGTCATAGAGCTATAAATTCTTCTAAGACACTTTTGATCTAAAGGGAAGAAGAGAAGGATGTTATGTTACTTAATATGAATGGATTGAGGGTGTATCAATCAACAAATAAAATATAAAAAAACATATGAAGAGAAAAAATTAAAAAATTGAATAGTGACATCATGGTTTCTAGATCTTTTGTTTTTTTGTTGACTCAGGGGTATCCTCACGACTCAACCCAATGCTTAACCCGCCTTACCTTGGTCTTACATTTTTCCAAGTTGGGGTCGGAAAGAAGTGAGCTTGGTCAAAACGATATGAATTCTTCTAAGACACCTTTGATCTAAAGGGAAAAGGAGAAGGATATTATGTTGCTTAATACAAATGGATTGTTGGTATATCAATCAACAAATACAAGATAGAAAGACATATGAGGAGAGAAAATGAAGAAATAATTTTGATTGGTGAAGCCATGGTTTTTAGATCTTTGATTTTTTTTTTTTATTCAGGGGTATCTTTGGGATGCAACCTAACGCTTAACCTGTCTTACCTTGGTCTTACATTCTGCCAAATTGGGGTTGGAAAGGGGTGAGTTGGGTCATAAGGATATAAATTCTTCTAAGACAACTTTGATCCAAAGGGCAGAGGAGAAGATTGTTATGTTACTTAATACGAATGAATTTTTGGTGTATCAATCAACAAATAAAAGATAAAAAGACATATGAAGAGAGAAAATAAAGAAATAACTTTAATTGTTGTAGCCATGGTTTCTAGTTTTTTTACTTAGGAGTATCCCCGTGATACAACCCAATGCTTAACCCACCTTACCTTGGTCTTACATTTTTCCAAGCTAGAGTTGGAAAGGGGTGAGCTGATTCACAGGGATTTAAAATCTTCTAAGACTACTTTGATCCAAAGGGTAGAGGAAAAAAATGTTATGTTATTTAATACAAATGAATTTTTCGTGTATCAATCAACAAATAAAAGATAGAAAAACATATGAGGAGAGAATCTAAAGAAATAATTTTGATTGGTGAAGCCATAGTTTCTATATCTTTTTTTGTTGACTTAGGGGTATCCCACGATGTAACCTAATGCTTAACCCACCTTACCTTGGTCTTACATTCTCCCAAGTTGGGGTCGCAAAGGGGCGAGCTGAGTCATAGAGCTATAAATTCTTCTAAGACACTTTTGATCTAAAGGGAAGAAAAGAGGATGATATGTTACTTAATATGAATAGATTAAGGGTGTATCAATCAACAAATAAAATATAGAAAAACATATGGAGAGAGAAAATAAAAAAATAATTTTGATTAGTGAAGTCATGGTTTCTAGATCTTTTGTTTTTTTGTTGACTCAAGGGTATCTTCGTAACTCAACCCAATGCTTAACCTGACTTACCTTGGTCTTACATTTTTCCAAGTTGGGGTCAGAAAGGAGTGAGCTGGGTCACAAGGATATAAATTCTTCTAAGGAACCTTTGATCTTAAGGGAAAAGGAGAAGGATATTATATTGTTTAATATGAATGGATTGTTGGTATATCAATCAACATATAAAATATAGAAAAACACAAGGAGAGAAAATAAAGAATTAATTTTTATTGGTGAAGCCATGGTTTTAAGATCTTTTATTTTTTTGGGTTGATGCAAGGGTATCCTTGTGATGCAACCCAACACTTAACCTGCCTTACCTTGGTGTTACATTCTGTCAAGTTGGGGTCGGAAAGGGGTGAGTTGGATCATAATGATATAAATTCTTCTAAAAAAAATTTGATCCAAAGAGTAGAGAAGGATGTTATGTTACTTAATACGAATGAATTGTTGGTGTATCAATCAACAAATAAAAGATAGACATATGCAAAGAGAAAATAAAAATAATAATTTTAATTGTTGTAGCCATAGTTTCTAGATTTTTTTTGACTCAGGAGTATCCTCATGACACAACCCAACGCTTAACCCGTCTTACCTTGGTCTTACATTCTACCAAGTTGGAGTCAGAAAAAGGTGAGTTGAATCACAGGGATATAAATTCTTTTAAGGCTATTTTGATCCAAAGGACAAAGGAAAACGATGTTACGTTACTTAATACAAATGGATTGTTGGTGTATCAATCAACAAATAAAAGATAGAAAGACATATGAGGAGATAAAATAGTGAAATAATTTTGATTGGTGAAGCCATAGTTTCCAAATCTTTTTTTTGTTGACTTGGGGGTATCCCACGACGCAACCCAATGCTTAACCCACCTTACCTTGGTCTTACATTCAGTCAAGTTGGGGTCGAAAAGGGGCGAGCTAAGTCATAGAGCTATAAATTCTTCTAAGACACTTTTGATCTAAAGGGAAAAGGAGAAGAATGCTATGTTAATACGAATAGATTGAGGTTGTATCAATTAACAAATAAAATATAGAAAATATATAGAGAGGAAATAGAAAAACAATTTTGATTAGTGAATTCATGGTTTCTAGATCTTTTAATTTTTTTGTTGACTCAAACGTATCCTCGTGACTCAACCTAATGCTTAACCCACCTTACCTTGGTCTTACATTTTGCCAAGTTGGGGTCGGAAAGGAGTGAGTTGGGTCACAAAGATATAAATTCTTCTAAGACACGTTTGATCTAAAGGGAAAAGGAGAAGGAATTATATTACTTAGTACAAATAGATTGTTGGTATATCAATCAACAAATAAAAGATAGAAAGGCATATGAAGAGAGAATATAAAGAAATAGTTTTGATTGGTGAAGCCATAGTTTTTAGATCTTTTATTTTTTTGGTTGATTCAGGGGTATCCTCATGACACAACCCAATGCTTAACCCACCTTACATTTGTCTTAAATTGTGCCAAGTTGGGGTTGGAAAGGGGTGAGTTGGGTCATAAAGATATAAATTCTTCTAAGACATCTTTGATCCAAAGGGCAAAGAAGAAGGATATTATGTTACTTAATACGAATGAATTGTTGGTGTAACAATCAACAAATAAAAGATAAAAAGACATCTAAAAAAAGAAAATAAAAAAATAATTTTAATTGTTGTAACCATGGTTTCTAGATTTTTTTTGACTCACGAGTATCCCCACGACACAACCCAATGCTTAACCTGCCTTACCTTGGTCTTACATTCTGCCAAGTTGGGGTCGGAAAGGGGTGAGCTGAATCATAGGGATATAAATTCTTTTAAGGCTAATTTGATTCAAAGGATGGAGGAAAATGATGTTATGTTATTTAATACAAATGGATTTTTGGTGTATCAATCAACAAATAAAAGACATAAATACACATGAGGAGATAAAATAAAGAAATATTTTTTGTTGGTAAAGCCATAATTTCTAGATCTTTTTTTTTCTTGACTCAGGGGTATCCTACGACACAACCCAACACTTAACCCACCTTACCTTGGTCTTACATTATGCCAAGTTGGGGTTGCAAAGGGGCGAGCTGATTCACAAAACTATAAAAAAAATTAAGACACTTTTGATCTAAAGGGAAGAAGAGAAGGATGTTATGTGTAGTACCCTCTGGCTAAGGAGTCGGAAGAGAAAGATAGGGCAAGAGCGGCAAATGGTATTTTATATGTTGTGATTGAATTAATTAAATGAGAATAATTGTCAGAATAAATTATTTAAATTAATTGGATAATATGCTTTGCAAGTAAAATTGTAAAAACAGGAATTAAAACAAAAAAATATTGAAAATAGAAAAATAAATAAATAAAAGAATAGAAAAAAAAGATGAAAGAATGAATGTGATTGGAGATTTAAATGAAAAACTTGCTTTTAAAAATTTAATTGCTTTATTTATGATTTTTATGAGCTTTTGGAAGCAATGGGTAATATCTTTGATTTTTATTTTATTTTATTTTATTTTATTGAAAAGGGGGGGAGGGTCTGCATGTTATTCGGTTAAAATGATAGGTTTTTGATAGAGATTTGGGGGAAAAAAGATGAATAATTTCTGGGATGGAATTGGGGAGATTATCAAGTGGGCTATTCTCGGGAGTTCGGGACAGGGTTTTTGGAATTATTGAACAGGGGACGATGTTCATATAGGGACCACCATTTCAAAGTCAGCAGAGGCCCTTGTGAGGTACCTTCCTGGTTGGTGTTTCCAGATCTATTCTTCAACACTTAGAGATGGGTATGGAAACCCCCTTTACCTTACTTCGTTCTTTTGAAGGTTTTAAATTCAATAGTGATTATTTTGATTGTTGATTTGGTAGCTAAACTATCCTCTGTTGTATAAGCGATATTGATAGTTCATTTAAATGAATTGTCTTTATGGTATTCAATGCTAAACCTGGTGCCTGTTAGCTACTGTGGTTCGCTGTTTTAATATGATCAATTGAAACCCTATAAGTCTTTGACGGGAATATTTTAGCATACCTTTTTCTGTCCTTGTGCACTTTTCATGCATGCACTTTAAGATGCTTTAAAAAGGGATGTTCACTCTCAAGTTTAAATTTATCGAATCCTCAATCCAAAACTCGTGCACAACTCATTATCTTGTTCTTCCTGATTTCCTTTTAGTCGGGTTCATTCACGTACATAAACTTGGGGAAAGGAAGTTTGATTTGGTACCTTCGAATATCATATGGAGTTCTTAGGACGGGGTCTTCTCTACCTCTGTAGTCTGTCGCTTCAGCTTTTGGCTGTATGGAATTGCGTTCCTCAACCCTTGCTGCAATCCCAAGTTCCCCACGCAATTTCTTATTTGGTGGATTCTGTGATTGTGGAATATTCAGCCTATTACACTTGTATTCTCTTTTAATCTATGCAGCCTTAGCACTAAACTAGTTCATGCATGTCTGACAGTTACTTTTGCCATTGGAAGAAGATCATGTGTAGCAGTCTTATCCATTGCCTTCCTTCACTTCTGACGTGATCTCTCTCTCTCTCTCTCTCTCTCTCCTACGCCATGCAAATGGAGTCTAATGGATGCTGACTATCGATGGATCTAGTCTTTTATTTTTTTTATTTTTTTTAATTTTTTGGCTGGGTTTTGTATTGAACTTGCATGGAGTATTTGGTATAGTTTTTCCTTCTTGCGGGCCTGTAGGTCAACCACGTACTCCTTATGATCAACTTTATAAGGGTTACTGTTGTGTGAGATGTGCGCAACCCCATCCTCTATAAGTCTGCTCCAATGCTTCACAAATCTGCTCATACAAACTACATAGATCTGAACTTTAATCTCCTTTAAATCTGCACTTTAATCTGCTTATAAGGTCAGATAATAATACCTTCAAATCTGCTGCTAACAAGTCTGCTTTATACCTGCTCTCATACCTGCCTTATATCTGATATAAATCTGCTGCTGCTCTCTTTACATTTACTTCTGCTTAATTCTACTTAAAGATCAAATGATATTGCATTCTAGACTTGCTTATTTAACTTCCTTGCATCGCCTTTTTTTTTTATCACTCAATATACCTCTTCACCAAAAGAGGTGATACTCTAAAGAGGTTGTCCTAACACAAGTTTATTTAATTTTGTCTTTAATTTGTCATTCCCCTGAGGGGCAGACATAACAAAGGGGTCGGCTATCATGAATATAATTCACCTCTGTCAAAGCTTCTTGTTGCCATTGTTATTCTCTTTTAATCGCTGCCTTTGTCTATTTAAACATTCCCACAATGGAGCCAGAATATGATGCTAGCAGATGAATCGGACAAAGATATTGCACCTTCTAATGACATTCTGCCGCGAAGAAACCCCAATGTTCTTGATAACCCGTCACTTGCTATATGTGATGATATATTTATTATTCGATGTTTCTTGTTAACACATTTATTTTTATTTCTTGAATATTATTATACAAATGTAATTTTAATGGCTTAAGCATGTTTACAATGTAGATTTTTATTTTATGGTCTTCAACTTGAATGATTATAATATCTTGTGTACATTTTCTCCATAGTATAAAAGAGGGGAAAACAACACTTAGTTGGAAAGTTGGAAAGGAGTAAGGGTTACTTTCTTTATGTTGACAATAGGATTGAATTATATTATCGTTTGAGTTTTGATTATGTGTTGAGTGGAATATTTCAAAGGTGATTTACCTTAAGATAAATTTAATATTTAGCCGAATAGAAGAGAAGGGAAGATAAAAATTTGGGAATTATTTATTGTTCCAGGTATATTTTAATAAGTGAGATTTCATTGGAAATCAATTCAAGTAGGGCATTGAATTATGAGAGTAGTTATGTGTAGTTTTAAATAAACAACTTGTAGTGCATTGAGCTTTAAATTTAATATTAATATGATTATAACCTTTTTGTGTAAGGTGATTCATTGTTATTATAGTAATCCTATTATGCATTATTATTGATCTAGTAGAACTGTTGTTTTGTGAAGTTATTGATATGTTGTTATCCCTAGTAGGTCTTAGTTAATATTATCATCTAAATAGTTCCTTAAGTGCAAATTAGAATGTTCAACAAAGGTCTAAGAAGTAGAGTGGTTTGTTGAATTTGGTATAGTTGAATGGGCATCTAAACTAGACTTCTATAAAAGACTTTATGGTTTGATTTGGAATTGGTCTTAAGTGTTTTCATAATTGTTTTAAGTGCTTCCAAGATTAAGTGATTAATAGGGAAATTGATATATTGCTTCAATTTAAGGGATGTCTTGTTGGATTAAAATGTGATGATTAATTGATTGTATTAGATAATGTGTCTTGTGAAGTGAAGATGAGCATTATAAAATGTGGAAGTTATTTTTTTTATATAGAGTCGCTCATGGTTGTATTCTTGAATGATTATTGTTTCTTGCATTCTTGTTACCATTGATTCATAAGTCCTTTATAGGGATAGTTACTTTTAAACTCTTGTGAGTATGATTGACTTGATTGTCGAGTGGTTTGGTCTTCCAATTGTGAATGCAATCGTTAATGGCTACTGTTGCTATGCCTTGTGACCTTTCTTTTGCAAGGATGAATAAATATTTGAGTAGGATATTTTTATTTTTATTTTATGCTTACCAAGTTCTTCAGTCTACGGCTTCACCTAAGTGGGTGGTAGCCGCCTAAAAAAACTGTCTGGGGTGATGGACCCTAGAAAGGGTTGCATACCCACTCTTCTTGTATGTAATTTTGTATGGGTCACATAATGTTTACGAATAGAGGGTTGAGGTAGTGTGTATTTGTGGTGATGTGTTACTTTTGTGTTGAGGTAGATTCCTCCTTGAAAGTCTTATGAGTGAACCCTTGGTTGGTTAGTCAATGAGTTGGAGCAGCTCAAGTTGTCGAACTACGGTGCCTCTGTGAATTATATACGTAGGCAAGGCCATCGAGTGATGAGCTCCCGAGGCATTAGGTCGGGCCCCTAGGACTGTTCTTCTGAGTCTTGATTGAGTCTTGTCGTTTATTTCCGGTAACGTAAAAACTACCATTGGTTTATATAACTTCTCTTAGTGATCAGGTGCTAACTATCTTTGATCTGATGTATGTGCCAAGTCATGTAGACCTTGCAGGTATAGGCATTGGGAGCAAGGACTTGTCGAAAATTAGAATGTAAGAGGTATGTTAAGCTAGCTTGAGTAAGTAGACTCTATTGCCAAAGTTAGTTAATCACTTCTATCTTTTCTTGTAACTTGTGTGATCATTGAATAAGTAGTGAATTGTGTTGTAGTTACCTTTGTTTTCATTGTTAGTGGTTTGTGAGGTAACCTCGCGTGCCCCAGAGAACTAAGTGTAATAGTGTAATGTAATGCATTATATGTTTATGGTTAATGTTCTTGGATGTTCAATTGTAATGTTTAAAAAAAAATTATTTGCTTTGTCTGTGTTCTTTGGGTTTGCATGACGGGCGTTACAACTTAGTATCAGAGCAAAGGTTTTAACACTGGGCACTCTGGTTTCATATGAGCCCATTATGTTGTCCAGTTTATATATTCTATCTAGAAGAAAAGTTAGTCTACATATGCATATGTTATGAAGGCAAAAATGTTATACTGAATGAATCGAGGTGAATGTGAATTTATTAATTTGAGTTGTTAAGTGATCATAGTAATCATGATATTGGCTTGTAGCATCATGAGATATATGGAAAATAGTACTTATGGAATGTGATCTTTTGAAGAGTAATGGAGTTGTGCATGTAATTGTAACCCCTGTAAATGTGAGAAACCAGTAACTGTGCATTGATTGAGTGTTGTGAGTACCCTGTGCTTGCTTTGTGTGCCATGCGATGGTGATACTATGTATCCATCCATGGGGAAACTGTTGTATTTGGTGTGGGATTAACCATACCATTATGTGTGTATGATTGTTACCTGATTGAGGGCCAACCCACGTGTGGTTGAAAATCTATACATATAAGAGTAGCCAAAAGCTAGTTTCATGGATTCTTTTCTTTTGGTTCTCTAGTCCCTCAATCTGTGAAGGGGTAGTAGCAGCCACAAAGTTCCTTGGGCGGAGTGTGTAGCGTACGCATATTGCGACGCAGAGTATTCTTAGCTCAACCGATCCCGAGGAAACGTACTCACTACTTCCCCTTATGATGGATCAGGGTACTTGATTCATATGTGCTAGCCTAAACCCCACAATTTTGAGTATAGCAGCATTGGTTGTTAGTATTTGTCTGGCCATCCATAGGGACGTTGAGCAGACATTAGCGAGTGAACCTCGTCCGTATGAGAGGTGAAACTCGAGTAGCCCCATATTGATATGCCCTTATATGTATTGCATACACCGTATTTGCACATGTTCCGACATGATGCAATGGATACGATGCCACACCCTACTGATGTTCCGACATAGTGTTGGTGATGATGCCGTGTTGTTGATGGTAGCGAGCTGGGCTCGAGGACACGATGCCACGTGCTTAGACACGTGAAGGTGCACTATGAGATGTGCTATGATAGCCTACTTGTGTGATGAGCATAATGGGGCCTCACACATTTGTAGAGGGATACTCATGTTTGCTTTCGACAGTGTTTGGGTCGGTTAGCATATGGGTAGGTCCTAGCCATGTATACCTCTGGCGACGGCGAGTACCTGCGTGTGCCTTTTCCACGAGGTATCGCTATGCGGGGTGTGTCTAGCGCGTGCCTACTTCCGCGGAGCCACGAACACACTGCCATGCGGCATACGACCAGTGCGTGCCTTCTCCGGCTGGTGTATGACCACGCCGCACTGAGATGCGATGCAGGATGGAGGCCGAGGTGCACATCCTATGCGGGCAACCAAGGAGTGCGAGGGCCACTTGGTTAGTCCATGTCGCGTGACGACGCGAGGCAGAGTGTAGCCGAGGAGCACACTCTGGGTCATGTGGATGGCGTGCTCACTCCGCACCACATGGGGGCTACTGTATAGCTGGACGTTGTTCCCTCCTTCCTCGTTGGGTGGCTAGTATCTAGTCACATAGTGTTGTATAGTGCAATTTCCAGGATTGTGAACTTTCTTTATAATTATTGATGATTTTCTAGTGATTGTGAAAGCCGACAACTTGTTATATTTGATGGTGATGGTTTAGCCACAATTTGTGATCTTACTTGCTCGTAGCCCTCATGGTTACATTTGATTTAGTGTTGAAATTGTGCACATTTATTCCTTTATTGTTGAAATTGAATTTTTTGTTTTATTTTAATTATGACTTGGTGGCTAAACAATTTATCCTTATTGTTTTTGAGGTCGGCTATGTGTTGTATTGTGATTCCTCTCCAAGGACATATGAGGTGGACTTGGTGAGTGTATACGAGGAAGTAGACGCAGGGAACCTTGAGGATGGGGGTATGTGAGGCTATTTTATAGCTAGGACCCACTACCCACCTATGTGTGATGACCATTTCTTGGAGGCTAACCACCTTGTACAACAAGAGATGGGTCATAATGGACTTGTATGGATGGTCTCGCCATGTGTGTGTGGCCTAACACCATCAAGCCATTAAGTGTGATGTATGGATTATGTGAGATGGATTTGGCTCTTGGCTCATGGATTATGTATCATGGATTAGTATGCTGCTTTCCGGCGTCCAGATGGACCCTTGTGTAGCCTCGTTATGTGGTTCCCGGTGCTGTGACTGTGTATGTATGTGTTAGAAGAATATTTCTTATATTTTGTGCCTATTAATGTAAAAGAGGGATAACCATGCTATCTTAAATGTGGGTATATTGTGACTCTGTGGTATAAAATAGATTGGATATCATTGAGAATCATAAATTGTGACTTAAAATATGTTACTGAATCATGTTATGGTGAGTATTTTTGTTAATTTCAAGTAATCATTGATGTGCATTCTTTCTATGATATTTTGAAGATGCTTGTCGTGTAAATGAAAAATTGAGTTGATAAGAGTACTGGCTTTGTTACTAATGCCGAAACCAAGGATGTTATTATAAATAAAAGTAGTTAAGAAGATATTGTTTCCAAATGTGAAGCCGAATAGTGATTCTAATTGCAATGATTTAGAAAGAGGGGGTACATCAATTATAGATTAGAGAGATTTTGGTACTAATGTGATTATGTTCCATTTTGAGCCATGTGACTTCCAGGAGTAAGTCGAGTTTTAGGGGGGGATGATGTAGTACCCTCTGGCTAAGGAGTCGGAAGAGAAAGATAGGGCAAGAGCGGCAAATGGTATTTTATATGTTGTGATTGAATTAATTAAATGAGAATAATTGTCAGAATAAATTATTTAAATTAATTGGATAATATGCTTTGCAAGTAAAATTGTAAAAACAGGAATTAAAACAAAAAAATATTGAAAATAGAAAAATAAATAAATAAAAGAATAGAAAAAAAAGATGAAAGAATGAATGTGATTGGAGATTTAAATGAAAAACTTGCTTTTAAAAATTTAATTGCTTTATTTATGATTTTTATGAGCTTTTGGAAGCAATGGGTAATATCTTTGATTTTTATTTTATTTTATTTTATTTTATTGAAAAGGGGGGGAGGGTCTGCATGTTATTCGGTTAAAATGATAGGTTTTTGATAGAGATTTGGGGGAAAAAAGATGAATAATTTCTGGGATGGAATTGGGGAGATTATCAAGTGGGCTATTCTCGGGAGTTCGGGACAGGGTTTTTGGAATTATTGAACAGGGGACGATGTTCATATAGGGACCACCATTTCAAAGTCAGCAGAGGCCCTTGTGAGGTACCTTCCTGGTTGGTGTTTCCAGATCTATTCTTCAACACTTAGAGATGGGTATGGAAACCCCCTTTACCTTACTTCGTTCTTTTGAAGGTTTTAAATTCAATAGTGATTATTTTGATTGTTGATTTGGTAGCTAAACTATCCTCTGTTGTATAAGCGATATTGATAGTTCATTTAAATGAATTGTCTTTATGGTATTCAATGCTAAACCTGGTGCCTGTTAGCTACTGTGGTTCGCTGTTTTAATATGATCAATTGAAACCCTATAAGTCTTTGACGGGAATATTTTAGCATACCTTTTTCTGTCCTTGTGCACTTTTCATGCATGCACTTTAAGATGCTTTAAAAAGGGATGTTCACTCTCAAGTTTAAATTTATCGAATCCTCAATCCAAAACTCGTGCACAACTCATTATCTTGTTCTTCCTGATTTCCTTTTAGTCAGGTTCATTCACGTACATAAACTTGGGGAAAGGAAGTTTGATTTGGTACCTTCGAATATCATATGGAGTTCTTAGGACGGGGTCTTCTCTACCTCTGTAGTCTGTCGCTTCAGCTTTTGGCTGTATGGAATTGCATTCCTCAACCCTTGCTGCAATCCCAAGTTCCCCACACAATTTCTTATTTGGTGGATTCTGTGATTGTGGAATATTTAGCCTATTACACTTGTATTCTCTTTTAATCTATGCAGCCTTAGCACTAAACTAGTTCATGCATGTCTGACAGTTACTTTTGCCATTGGAAGAAGATCATGTGTAGCAGTCTTACCCATTGCCTTCCTTCACTTCTGACGTGATCTCTCTCTCTCTCTCTCTCTCTCTCTCGCCTGCTGGAGTCTAATCTGCTGACTATCGATGGATCTAGTCTGGCTGGGTTTTGTATTGAACTTGCATGGAGTATTTGGTATAGTTTTTCCTTCTTGCGGGCCTGTAGGTCAACCACGTACTCCTTATGATCAACTTTATAAGGGTTACTGTTGTGTGAGATGTGCGCAACCCCATCCTCTATAAGTCTGCTCCAATGCTTCACAAATCTGCTCATACAAACTACATAGATCTGAACTTTAATCTCCTTTAAATCTGCACTTTAATCTGCTTATAAGGTCAGATAATAATACCTTCAAATCTGCTGCTAACAAGTCTGCTTTATACCTGCTCTCATACCTGCCTTATATCTGATATAAATCTGCTGCTGCTCTCTTTACATTTACTTCTGCTTAATTCTACTTAAAGATCAAATGATATTGCATTCTAGACTTGCTTATTTAACTTCCTTGCATCGCCTTTTTTTTTTATCACTCAATATACCTCTTCACCAAAAGAGGTGATACTCTAAAGAGGTTGTCCTAACACAAGTTTATTTAATTTTGTCTTTAATTTGTCATTCCCCTGAGGGGCAGACATAACAAAGGGGTCGGCTATCATGAATATAATTCACCTCTGTCAAAGCTTCTTGTTGCCATTGTTATTCTCTTTTAATCGCTGCCTTTGTCTATTTAAACATTCCCACAATGGAGCCAGAATATGATTCTAGCAGATGAATCGGACAAAGATATTGCACCTTCTAATGACATTCTGCCGCGAAGAAACCCCAATGTTCTTGATAACCCGTCACTTGCTATATGTGATGATATATTTATTATTCGATGTTTCTTGTTAACACATTTATTTTTATTTCTTGAATATTATTATACAAATGTAATTTTAATGGCTTAAGCATGTTTACAATGTAGATTTTTATTTTATGGTCTTCAACTTGAATGATTATAATATCTTGTGTACATTTTCTCCAAAGTATAAAAGAGGGGAAAACAATACTTAGTTGGAAAGTTGGAAAGGAGTAAGGGTTACTTTCTTTATGTTGACAATAGGATTGAATTATATTATCGTTTGAGTTTTGATTATGTGTTGAGTGGAATATTTCAAAGGTGATTTACCTTAAGATAAATTTAATATTTAGCCGAATAGAAGAGAAGGGAAGATAAAAATTTGGGAATTATTTATTGTTCCAGGTATATTTTAATAAGTGAGATTTCATTGGAAATCAATTCAAGTAGGGCCTTGAATTATGAGAGTAGTTATGTGTAGTTTTAAATAAACAACTTGTAGTGCATTGAGCTTTAAATTTAATATTAATATGATTATAACCTTTTTGTGTAAGGTGATTCATTGTTATTATAGTAATCCTATTATGCATTATTATTGATCTAGTAGAACTGTTGTTTTGTGAAGTTATTGATATGTTGTTATCCCTAGTAGGTCTTAGTTAATATTATCATCTAAATAGTTCCTTAAGTGCAAATTAGAATGTTCAACAAAGGTCTAAGAAGTAGAGTGGTTTGTTGAATTTGGTATAGTTGAATGGGCATCTAAACTAGACTTCTATAAAAGACTTTATGGTTTGATTTGGAATTGGTCTTAAGTGTTTTCATAATTGTTTTAAGTGCTTCCAAGATTAAGTGATTAATAGGGAAATTGATATATTGCTTCAATTTAAGGGATGTCTTGTTGGATTAAAATGTGATGATTAATTGATTGTATTAGATAATGTGTCTTGTGAAGTGAAGATGAGCATTATAAAATGTGGAAGTTATTTTTTTTATATAGAGTCGCTCATGGTTGTATTCTTGAATGATTATTGTTTCTTGCATTCTTGTTACCATTGATTCATAAGTCCTTTATAGGGATAGTTACTTTTAAACTCTTGTGAGTATGATTGACTTGATTGTCGAGTGGTTTGGTCTTCCAATTGTGAATGCAATCGTTAATGGCTACTGTTGCTATGCCTTGTGACCTTTCTTTTGCAAGGATGAATAAATATTTGAGTAGGATATTTTTATTTTTATTTTATGCTTACCAAGTTCTTCAGTCTACGGCTTCACCTAAGTGGGTGGCAGCCGCCTAAAAAAACTGTCTGGGGTGATGGACCCTAGAAAGGGTTGCATACCCACTCTTCTTGTATGTAATTTTGTATGGGTCACATAATGTTTACGAATAGAGGGTTGAGGTAGTGTGTATTTGTGGTGATGTGTTACTTTTGTGTTGAGGTAGATTCCTCCTTGAAAGTCTTATGAGTGAACCCTTGGTTGGTTAGTCAATGAGTTGGAGCAGCTCAAGTTGTCGAACTACGGTGCCTCTGCGAATTATATACGTAGGCAAGGCCATCGAGTGATGAGCTCCCGAGGCATTAGGTTGGGCCCCTAGGACTGTTCTTCTGAGTCTTGATTGAGTCTTGTCGTTTATTTTCGGTAACGTAAAAACTACCATTGGTTTATATAACTTCTCTTAGTGATCAGGTGCTAACTATCTTTGATCTGATGTATGTGCCAAGTCATGTAGACCTTGCAGGTATAGGCATTGGGAGCAAGGACTTGTCGAAAATTAGAATGTAAGAGGTATGTTAAGCTAGCTTGAGTAAGTAGACTCTATTGCCAAAGTTAGTTAATCACTTCTATCTTTTCTTGTAACTTGTGTGATCATTGAATAAGTAGTGAATTGTGTTGTAGTTACCTTTGTTTTCATTGTTAGTGGTTTGTGAGGTAACCTCGCGTGCCCCAGAGAACTAAGTGTAATAGTGTAATGTAATGCATTATATGTTTATGGTTAATGTTCTTGGATGTTCAATTGTAATGTTTAAAATAAAATTATTTTCTTTGTCTGTGTTCTTTGGGTTTGCATGACGGATGGAGGAAAATGATGTTATGTTATTTAATACAAATGGATTTTTGGTGTATCAATCAACAAATAAAAGACATAAATACACATGAGGAGATAAAATAAAGAAATATTTTTTTTTGGTAAAGCCATAATTTCTAGATCTTTTTTTTTGTTGACTCAGGGGTATCCTACGACGCAACCCAACACTTAACCCACCTTACCTTGGTCTTACATTATGCCAAGTTGGGGTTGCAAAGGGGCGAGCTGATTCACAAAACTATAAAAAAAATTAAGACACTTTTGATCTAAAGGGAAGAAGAGAAGGATGTTATGTTACTTAATATGAATGGATTGAGGGTGTATCAATCAACAAATAAAATATAGAAAAACACATGGAGAGTGAAAAAAATAAGATTAGTGAAGTCATGGTTTCTAGATCTTTTGCATTTTTTTTACTCAAGGATATCCTCATGACTCAACCCAACACTTAACCCACCTTACCTTGGTCTTACATTTTTCCAAGTTGGGGTGGAAAAGGATTGAGCTGGGTCACAAGGATATAAATTTTTCCAAGACACCTTTGATCTAAAGAGAAAAGGAGAAGGATATTATATTGCTTAATACGAATGGCTAGTTGGTATATCAATCAACAAATAAAATATAGAAAGACATATGAGGAAATAAAATGAAGAAATATATTTGATTAGTGAAGCCATAGTTTTTAGATCTTTTATTTTTTTGGTTGATTCAGGGGTATCCTCGTGATGCAACCCAACACTTAACCCGTCTTACCTTGGTCTTACATTCTGCCAAGTTGGAGTAAAAAAATAGTGAGTTGGGTCATAAGAATATAAATTCTTCTAAGACATCTTTGATCCAAAGAGAAAAAGAGATGGATGCTATATTACTTAATACAAATGAATTGTTGGTGTATCAATCAACAAATAAAAGATAAAAAGACATATGAAGAGAGAAAATAAAATAATAATTTTAATTGTTGTAGCCATGGTTTCTAGATTTTTTTTTACTAAAGAGTATCCATGTGACACAACCCAATGCTTAACTCGTCTTACCTTGGTCTTACATTCTACCAAGTTAAGGTCGGAAAGGGGTGAGTTGAATCATAGGGATATAAATTATTCTAAGGCTACTTTGATCCAAAGGGAAGAGGAAAAAGATGTTATGTTACTTAATACAAATGGATTGTTGGTGTATCAAATGACAAATAAAAAATAGAAAGACATGATGAGAGAAAATAAAGAAATAATTTTGATTGGTGAAGCCATAGTTTCTAGTTTTTTTTTTGTTGACTCAAGGGTATCCCATGACGCAACCTAACACTTAACCCACCTTACCTTGGTCTTACATTCTACTCAGTTGGGGTTGGAAAGGGGTGAGTTGAGTCATATAACTATAAATTCTACTAAGACACTTTTGATCTAAAAGGCATAAAAGAAGGATGTTATGTTACTTAATACGAATGGACTGAGGGTGTATCAATCAACAAATAAAATCTAGAAAAGAATATGGAGAGAGAAAATACAAAATTAATTTTAATTAGTGAAGTCAGTTTCTAGATTTTTTTTTTTTGTTGACTCAAGGGTATCCTTGGTGACTCAACCTAATGTTTAACCTGCCTTACCTTGGTATTACATTATGCTAAGTTGGGGTCAAAAAGGAGTGAGCTGGGTCACAAGGATATAAATACTTCTAAGACACCTTTGATTTAAAGGGAAAAGGAGAAGGATATTATGTTGTTTTTAATACAAATGGGTTGTTGGTATATCAATCAACAAATAAAAGATAGAAAGTCATATGAGGAGCGAAAATGGAGAAATAACTTTGGTTGGTGAAGCCATGGTTTTTAGATCTTTTATTTTTTTGGTTTGATTCAGGGGTATCATCGTGATGCAACCCAATGCTTAACCCGTCTTACCTTGGTCTTACATTCTGCCAAGTTGGGGTCGGAAAGGGGTGAGTTGGGTCATAAGGATATACATTATTCTAAGACATCTTTGATCCAAAGGGCAGGAGAAGGACGTTATGTTATTTAATATGAATGAATTGTTGGTGTATCAAGCAACAAATAAAAGATAAAAAGACATATGAGGAGAGAAAATTAAAAAATAATTTTGATTGGTGAAGCCATAGTATCTAGATCTTTTTTTTTGTTGACTCAAATGTATCCCCATGACGCAACCCAATGCTTAACCTATCTTACCTTACCTTGGTCTTACATTCTACGAAGTTGGGGATGCAAAGGTGTGAGCTGAGTCACAGGGATATAAATTCTTTTAAGACACTTTTGATCTAAAGGACATAGGAGAAGAATGTTATGTTTACTTAATATGAATGGATTGAGGGTGTACCAAACAATAAATAAAATATAGAAAAACATATGGAGAGAGAAAATAAAGAAATAATTTTGATTGGTGAAGCCATGGTTTCTAGATCTTTTGTTTTTGTTGACTCAAGAGTATCTTCATGATGCAACCCAACACTTAACCCACCTTACCTTGGTCTTATATTGTACCAAGTTGGGGTTAGAAAGGGGTGAGTTGGGTCACAAAGATATAAATTCTTCTAAGGCTACTTTGATCCAAAGGGTTGAGGAGAGAGATGTTATGTTACTTAATATGAATGGACTGTTGGTGTATCAGTCAACATGTACACTAAAATCACATTATGATTTTTTTGTAAATTGACTTCTAATTAATCAAAATATTCAAATCCAAACCCCTTTCAAAGATGATAAAAAGAAATGAACTTCTCTTTCTTCTTTTTTAATTGACTCAAGGGTATCCCTACAACCCAACTCAAAACCTAACTTGTCTTACCTCGGTCTTATATTCTTCCAAGTTGGGGTCAAAAATGGGTGTCACATTAGGGTGAGACTAGTCCCCTATGGATGTATATAATAGCCTGCAAGCCACATGCATTGGGTAAACTTGAACCCTGAAGTTACACCCAAGACCATGGGGAGCATATCACCCATGACTTAAGCCTCCTCTGCTATTCGTGTGGGCTCTAGGATGAACCCAACTTCTATTCCTTTCTAGGAGAGAGAATAAGGAAATGGAGATCAATTTTTAAATTTAATTTTAGCATAGATAAGCTAATTATTTTCTATGCCTCTAGTATCGTCAAATGATTGAAAACATATTATGTATTAAAATTAGAAGGAGAAAGAGAAAGACAGAGAGAAAACATGAAGGGAAGGAATGAGCTTGAGAAGTTAGATACAAAGAAAAATAATAGAAAAATATATCTAAATAAAAAGGTATGAACTTCTCTTTCTTTATTTTTTATTGACTCAAGGGTATCCCTATGACCTAGCCCAACACCCAACCTGCCTTACCTTGGTCTTACATTCTGCCAAATTGGGGTTGAGAAAGGGTGTCACACTGGGGAGAGACTAGTCCCTTGGAGATGTATGCAATAGTTTGCAAGCCACGTGTATCAGGTAAACCCAGAGCTTGAATTCAAACCCAAGACCATGAAGACGTACCTGACTTCTATTCCTTCTTAGAAGAGAGAATGAGGGTATAGAGATTGATTTTTTAATTCAATTTTAACATAGTCAGAACAACTACTATCCATGCCTCGAGCATTGTCAAATGATTGAAAACATGTTTTTTAATAAAAATTGAAGAGAAAGAGAAAGATACAAAAAAATATGAAGGAAAAGAATGGACTTGATAAATTAGATACAAAGAAAGATAATAGAAAAATAGATTTAGATATAAAACTAATAAAATAAAAAGTGAAAGATAAAGAGTAAAAAAGGAAAATAAAATAAATAAATAGAGAGAAAGGGGTAGGGACATGGTGAAACAACAAAGGAAAGGTTGTGAGAGAAGTCAAAAGACAAAAAGTAGACAAAAATGATAAAAATATCAAAAGCGATAATTAAAATTTAAAAAATAAAAATAAAGAAAAAATAACATGAAGATGAATAAGTAAATCATGAATGACCAAAAAACATAACTAAAAGAAAAGGGATAGAGAAAGAAAGAGACCAAATGTATACTCACGTAAGCAATTTGAATAAATAATAAACAAATTTAAAAAGACTTAAAATATATAAATAAATAAAGTGGAGAGAGAATTTCAAACATAGAGATAAAAATTACAAAAAGTTTTCAGAGAAATGAAAAATAAAAAGAGAAAAACAAAAACAAAGATTGGTGAAGAAACATAATTTTTTTATAGATATGCAAAAAATAAATACAAATAGAGAGAGAGAGAGAGGAAATTAATGTAGAAGCTATTTAAATTAAACCAATTTGCTACAAATGAAATTTAAAAATCTCACAAATAATATTCAACAACACATAGAGAAATTGAAACCCAAAATGCCAAGCCCAGATTGCAATATTCAACAGGAAAATCCTTGAATTAAAATATGGGAAATTAATCTAGTACAATCCAATCATGGATTAGGGTTGTAACAGTCATAAGAAACCCCTATAAATCACGCAAAATCTGATTTGCAATAGAAAATCAAAACCTGGAGTCAATCTTCTCTTCAACACCTGCAACTTCAAAACACCCTACATAAACAATGTCTTCAATCAGCACAATCTTGTGTTGATTTTCCTCTATCAACACCCACAAATCTATCAAAGAATAAAAAAGATGGCCTTCTATAGGTATGCCATGCCTTCCATCTCTTCTCTATGTTTTTCCTATGAAAATACCCCTCTAAAATTAAAGAAATTCAATTCAATCTCATTTGTCTTTCATTCCAAAGCTTCTGTAGGAAATAAATTCATCCACCTCCAGGAAGTAAATAAAATCCAATTAAATATTCAAAAATGCATAAAATATTTGTTTTAAATTTTCCAGACTTAGCCAAAATGAAATATGGCTTTTGAATGACTTTAATGCTTTCCCAAATAAAGAAAAAAAGTAGAATCCTCAACTTGGGCACCCACCTCTTGGGTTCCTATTTTTAAGGAGCTGTGAAAATTTAAAATATGAGTTACAAATGGTTTTAATGGCTCCAATAAATCCACACCATAAATTGCTTTTTTTTGCTTTTTCAGTTTTAAAGCATATTCTCCATGATTTCTCTTCACAAAATTTGACCCAATTTGAAATAAATTTCAAATTCAAATTTTTCCACATAACAAAATATTTAATTTCACCCCAAAAGATGAATTTCAATAATCACACATGAAATCCAACACTTCAAAATTCAAAAATTCAAAAATAAAACCTTCAAGTTGACATAGGATTGCATTGAGCCATGGATGCTCCTGCATCATAAATGTAAGAGAGAAATCAAAGCGATAGATATTGAGAGAGAATTAATGTGAGAGATTGAGTAAACTAAAAAATAAATGATAAATTAAAAATAAAAATTCAAAGACAAAAAAAGCCAAAGATTAAAAAGAAAAAATACAAAATAAGAAATTAATTTAATATAAATACACGAATGAAAAAAAGTAACATATAGAAAAAAAGGTAGGTAATTTTAAAAATGTAGAAAAAAAAAGAATGGTATATAGATAAAGAATGTGATAAATTTATAGAAAAATTAACAATATAAAGTAGAGGCATAAAAAAGGGAGAAAGAATAAAACAAGCATGAAAGAGAGAGAGAGAAAAGAAAAAAGGAAAGAATTAGTAAATGAAAGTGAAAGAACAAATAAAAAATTAATAGATAAAGAATAGTTAATGAAATAGAAAAGCAATAAGATGAATGAAAATACTAAGTGAGAGAAACAATAAATCATAGAAAATAAAAGAGGAATAAAAGAGAGAGTGGGTGAGTGGAATAAAAATAAACATAAACAAAAAACAAAAAGAAATTGAAAAAGGGACACATAAATAATGAAGGTAACTAAAAAATAATTAAAAATAAAAATAAATAGAAAACAAAAATGGAGTAGAAAGAAGAACAATCATAAAATGAAATAAAGAAAGAAAGAGATGGAGAGAATAAAAGAAACATTGAATGGAGAGAGAGAGAGAGAGAGTCATGTAAAAACAAAGAATTACATGGTGAAGGTAATTAAAAAATGAATTGAAGAGAAATAAAAAAGTGGTAAAAAACGGATAATTTTAAAGAGAAAAAAAGAGACAAAAATATAAGTAAATCGAAAAAAATATAGATTGAAATAAAACATAAATAAAAGTAATAAGAAATAAAGTGATATGTGAATGGGCAGGGTAAGAGAGAGATAAAATAAGACATAAAATATATGAATGAAAAAAGTAACAAGGAATTTAAATAGGTAATATTAAAAATCAAGAAATAGGGAAAATAATTAAAAGAGAAACAAATGAGTTATAAAATATATGAATGAAAAAGTAACATAAGCAAAAGAGAGGTAATATTAAAAATCAAGACAAAATAAAGTAATAGAATTAAAAAATAGATACAATACCAAAAGTAATTGAAAATCGGAGAGAAGAAACAAAGAAGTGACAAAAACCATGGATTAAATAATGATAGATAAAGAAATAAAGAAAAAGAAAGATTAAATAGATAAAGAAAAAGAAGAGTAAATTTTTTTTAAAAAAAAAAGGAAATAAAAAAGATAAAATGGAAGCTACAAAGAAGAGAATTAAAAATTGAAATAAATAAAGAAGTCAATGAAAAATGATAGAATAACCAAAAAATATATAGAAGAATAGAGAGAGAAAAGAGAGAGGTGAGAGGTAAAAAGAAAGAAGTGAGACATAAAGCACAAAGATAGATAGATGGAGAAAGAGACATAAATAGAAGGTAAAAAGTGAAATGATAAAAAAAAGATAAAAAGGGGAAGAAAGAAAGAAAATATATGAGAGAGCAATCTAAATGACAAGAAATAAACCAATCAAGAAAGAGAGAAAGAACAAAAAAGAGACAAAACACCATCTAAATCTCCTAACCTTGCTTAAGTTAATTAATCCTTGATTAACTTTATCCCCATCTTAAACATCATTATCACATTCTCCAACTTTTAACTCCACCCAAGTTAATAAACCCTTGGTTTATTAACTCAATCCATTCTCATTAAATCAATTAATTCTTGATTACTTGATCTAGCCCTCATCCTAATCCTCATTATCATTATTTTCTAATTTTAAATTCTTACATTTCACCTACCCCCACTAACCTCTTACACAAGCCACCCTATTAGCCACCCTATATCTTACACAAATTTAATGTCTCTCTTCCAAATGTGTACTAACACATGTGTGAGCATACCTCCCCATTTCACCCTTATCCATCTTGTGACACTTGTCACATGGCTAATCAATCTTCATTCCTTGAGCCAAACCACATCCTTCTTTCAATCTCAACCCTCCATTAAGCAACCAATCCTAGCCTTTGATCCCTCTCACCAAATTTCTATATAATGAGGTCTTGGATCTCATTCTTTAAACACACAATCATCCCATCCTTATGCTACTCAAATCTCCTATAAATACATTTTCATCCTACCATCATCATGCTAAAATTGTGAGCAACCACATCCCTTCAATCATTGGAGCAAATCTACAAGACAAGGGTGCATTTTGTGAGCTCAATCTATTGAGAGGAAGGAGGTATGAAGACATAAAATTCTTGTGTTTATTTCTTATTCATTCTCATCTATTCACCTTCTTATTCATATTTCCCATCTTGATTTTGGCACCCCAGTGTCTTCCCACCTCTTTTTCTAATGTTTCATCAAGTTTTTGTGAGTTTTGAAGTTGCAAGGACCATTTTTGAGCAACCACTACAAAATTGTTCCTTTGTTACACATAATGGCACTTAAGTGCTAAATTGTGGTGCCTAAGTTCAAAATTGTGGTGCCTAGGTTCAAAACTAAGGCACCTATGTTCAAAACTATTGTGCTTCTGCTTCCCAACACTTCTTTCATCATTCTGACCTAGATATGGGTTTTTTTGGCTTCTAACATCTTGTTTTGTAGGTCTTCATTTTTCTAACACTTTGTTTTGCAGGTTCATCTATCATTTGCATGCTTAAACTAGGTTTTTTTAAAGTTTTGTGAGACTATGTTTTCATACAAGCTTTCTAGGTCTCTCCTTCATTTTCAACTCATTTTCATTGCACTAGGGGGAATATTTTGGTTATATATTCATGTTTTTAGGTCCCCCATACGTTCATCTATCCATTTTCCCATTTAGGTTGGTCCAAAACTTCATTTTTTTTACTTCTAGGGGTCATTTTCTTGCACATTCTACAAAGTAGCGCCTAAGTGCACAATTGTGGTGCCTCTGTTCAAAATTATTGTGCCTTGTTTTAAGGGAAATATTTTGGTGTTTCTCAAGTATTTGATGCCTCAAAAATTTCATTTTTAAGTCATTACATACATTTTCAAGCTATTTTGTCAACTGAGTATTTGACAAACATCAAATTTTCACCCCCGAAAGCTATCTTTTTGGCCCAATTTGCAAAATTGTGCCTCTGTTCACAAAATGGGACCTTTGTTTTAACATAAGTACAACTTTATCAACAAAACTACATCTGAGTTTCAAAATGCATCTTTAAGTCTTCTTTCAATTGTTCTTTGCATCTAATCTCTCTCTTTGGATACTAATGCACGTTGCAGGTCTCTAATGCTCATCTAAGGCACAAATCATCACATATCTATGCTTATCTTCATGCTAACAAATCTTTTTGATCATCTTATCATCTAACCACTTGTTTTGCAGCTTGAAATTGATTGTCAAAGGTAAAATCATCAAACTACTAATATTTTCTTGTAGATTCATTTGTCCAAGGCTTTCTTTTTTCCACTAATCTAGGAACATTTCATTTCATAAGGTTAATGAACTCTTGTTTGATGTGTCTTTGACTGAGTTGTGTGTATTCTCTCCTCTCACACCTAGTGTGATCTTAAGGATCAAAAACATCACTCTTTTTAGGGGGATTAAAAACACTTGGATCATTCCTTTTAGGGGGCGCTTCTAGGGATTTCATCACCCTAGGGGATGACCCCAACTCCCTTGTTCCGACTTGAATCTAAAGACACCTCTCTTAGAAGTGGAATTTTTTCAATCTAGACAAATCCTCCAAGAACTTTATACTTTGGAGAAGTGACGGTGGAGAGTGGGTTACCCTCTCCTCCCAATTTTTTTTCATTGTTCCCTTTCATCTACAGATTTGGGTCTCACATACCCTTGAGGTATATAGAGGATTTCCTAGCAACCTTGTGTATCCTAGATTAAGACCTTTCAACTATAGCTTAGTGTGATGCAAGGGATGTGGATCGTAACCTAAAGTTACACACCACACTCCCTTAGGTTGAGATAGAAATCCTCGTGGTGAACTATGATAGTTCTTGAGGAGAGAGAGAGAAGGTGAGCTTGTGGCATCCGTTGATGACCCTGTGCCACTGGACCTCTACCTAACCACCTTCGTGAGAAAGGGTACTCCACCCAAGTATCAAGGAGTATTAACCCAGGCTTTCTTGGCTGGTGGGCCTACACTAAGTTATAATCCCACTTGACTAATTTAGGTTTGTGAACAAGTGCTTGAAGTGTCTTCTTGTGCAAAACCAATGGAAAATGAATCAGCGAAGGGGCTAAGGATTGAACATACACTACAAAATATATCAAACTTGGCCACTTTGCTTGTTTGTGTGCTTTTAATACTATCTCACCAAGGAAACCTTCACCTCATCCAATTCTTCATATCCTAATCATCCCATCCTAATCCACTATTTTCATCTTAATCACCCCGTCTAATCCTAATCACCCCCCATCTCATCATAGCCATCCCTTATTATCTTAAACATCCATTTTCATCATATTCCCCCTTCTTCTTAATCACCTTATCCTAATCATCCCATCATAATCCTCTATAATCTTTCTAATTATCAATCTTGTCCTAATCATCCCCTAATTCACTCCTAATCCTCCATTTAGGACCCTAAGCCTAATTTTTCCAATTCATTTGAGGTCCTAATCACTATCCTAATCATCCTCCATAATCCCTATCTAGTTTCATCATTAATCTTGGTCCTAATATCCTCTGTCCACCATCATCCTTAATCCATCCTTCATTATCATCCTCAATCTTTATCCTTCATCATCATCTTAATCCAATCCACCTTTCCAACCTAATACCATTTTAGCAAAATCCTAATCTAATCCATACACCCCTCATCAAAATTCCAATCATCTATCTACCTAATTCAAACATACATCCAATCCCCCATCCTTAATCAAAAAGCATCACTTGGGCATTAAAAATGGTTGACTTAATCTCCTTCATACATCATATTCTTTCATCATCATCCAAATATTTCATAAGAATCATATCCTTAATCCATGATCATCCATTTCAAATATAATTTCCCAATAAAAAATCAAGACCTTAAATTGATTTCATCTTTAATCCAAACTTGCTTAAGAACAATATCCTATCTTAGGTACATTTATCAAATCCAATAAATTTATACTTAAGAACTTTTCCTACCTTAAGTAGAAATCAAATCCAATTAACTCTTGCTTAGGAACATTAGCCTATCCCAAGTATAGAGAATCAACCTTAATCAAATAAAATCATCCTAAGGTCTTGAAATTTTCTCCCAAGTCTAATCCCATCCTCCATATTCATCTTTTATTCTTCTAATCACCCATCTTGTCCTAATCATCCCCTAACATATATCCAATCCATCCATAATCCATCCCCATACAAAACCAATCCCAAACTTTCCACTTCCAATAAACCCTCCACCATGTCTAATCACTTAAGCTATCCTCCATCCAACCTAATCTATTCTAATCCACCTTCATCCATTCCAACCAAACCCGATATTATGCACCCATATCATAATCCCTATGATGATAGTGAGAGTATTTTGGATTGCCTTGAATTCATGATCATTAAACAAAATTCTCCAAGCCTTCACCAATCACCCATACAAAGGACTCTCAAATACCACCCACACCCTTATCAGCTATATCATTCTCATGGGATCCCATCACCAATCATCTCCTCATCCACTACTTTAATAATGATAAGGATGTCATGCTTAGCTATCTCCTTGGTATTGGTGCTAAACTTCCACCCTCCCCACTTTCATCCAATCCCAACCCATCACCTCTTGCTTACCATTCCCCTTCCATTGACAAGGGAGACCAAACCATTAGCCAAAACTCCCCATCCCAACTCCCCATCTCGACATCCATTTCACGCTCTTCATCCTCATCATCCATTTACCAAACCATGGAAAATTCCAAATATTATTCCACGTGTTCATCTCCCACATCCTTGCAATCCACATCACCCCAATCTTACCAATCAAATTCACCCCATTTCCTTCCTAATAACTTCCTCCAAGGACTATTTGCAAAGGTGCGTAATTCCCCATGCAAAAATAAAGTTGAACAATCTTCATATGTCATGCATCTACCTTCATCACCTCCACATCAAGATAGATATCAATCCCCTAAGTCTCATGAATCCTCTACTACTCCATCCATTCAAGTTGAAGCATCTATCCAAACTTCTTCCCCCATCACATCATCTACATCAAATGAACCATGTCCATCTCCTAATTCAAAGTATGCTAACATAGACCCCCCTCCATATAAAGATAAAAATACCCATTCCACTCTATTACATGATCTCTCTCTAGATCAAGATCAAATTACACCTTCCACTTCATCTAATGATCATCTCCCCTCTCATGATCAAAACACCCCTACCACTTCATATCATGATCAACCTCCATCTCACAACCAAGAGAACACTATACCATCTATACCATCCCATGATCCTATCCCAAGTCAAGATCAAAGCATCCCTTCATCTCCATCTCATGATCCTAATCCCCCACAAGAGCCCATCACCCCTATCCAAGCTACCCATGAACCCCCTACTTACCAATTGGGTTCCTCCACTTTCATCCACGCTGGTCTACTCCAAGAGACTATCATTCCTTCCATGTCATATCTCCCCCAAAATGGACTCACATCTTGCTTCTGAAATAATAAGTATCCCATTGGCAAAAATATTTTTAAAGTCGTGCATTATCAAGGCAAAGGGTTATGCTTTCATGAGCAAGGAATTTTAGAATTCCTTAATATCAAAGAAAATATTAATTATCATGGCCTTGGCTATGAGGCTCTAGACATTGATACTCCTTCCACCCATCCTAAATCTAAAATCCATCAATCTTAAACCAAATATCCATGTCCTCATCCTCCAAATCTATCTTGGGCCTTTATGTTCCAAATCCCAATCCCTCATTCCTTCCATCCATTTTGGGTCCCTATGTCCCATCTAACAAAGTCCATCTCCTCAATCTATCTTTGGTCCTTACATTCCACCACCTAGCATTCCTATTCCAAAACCCCATTGTCCTCTTTATCCATCACCTCATATCTAAAATCAAGATCAACCAAGGCACACACCTTTGAAATCATTCCAACTGTAGTGTAGAAAAATGTATCCCTTTACATTTTCACACTTGTTTGGGCCCTCCCTGCTAAAATTGGGCTTCTTTATACCTTATTTGGCCCTATTTTCATCCACAAGCCTTATTTAATGCATCTTTCTGAAGATAATCCCAACACATATCAAATGACCACTCATAATTTAATGATTTTGGTTTGTATGGCCTAGATTTAGTTATCTAGGACTCATACGCCACCTTCAGCATATGGGTCCCACCTAAGTTTTGGGGCCTAAACTTGAATTTGACATTAAACCCAACCTTTTCTTGAAATTTGTGTCCCAAGCTTCACCTACTAGGACTCATATGCCACAACTAGCATATGAGTCCCACTTAGCTTGGACCTAATTTTGAATTCAATTCTTGGTAGGATTTTATTCTCCTAGATTTGATGTCAGCTTATAGTGTTGTAATTTTAAGAAATTTGGCATAAACAAGTATAAATACAAGGTTATTTCACATATTTTCTCCTAGCAAGTTTACAAGTCATCTAGCAAATTTATGAGAGCATTCCTATAGAAAATTTATGATCACAAGAGCATTCGAGAGCATTCAAAAACAATCAAGAGTTGATTATCAAACAATTTAGAGCAACATTCAACATTCAAGCATCATGTCAAAGCCATCATGCATCATGTTTGTTTTTGAGATAAAATTTGTGATTTAAGTTCCTATGATTCAAGTAAGAATTCAAATAAAGATCTATAACATACAAGAAAAATTCAAGATCTACATTCATACTAGCTATTGCATACAAGTTTGCAGCCTTTTGTTCAAAAGTTTGGTGAGTTGCAACATAGCTTATTTGTTCATTCATCATTCCTTCTTTCCATTTTATTTCATTTCAAGGTTTGATTACCAAAATGGGGTTTGACCAAGGAAAACCCCTATCCATTAACAAAACAACATTTTTCCCTCTCTTTGGTGTGTGATTTGTAGATTTAGGTTGAAGGTCCATTAAAGAGCAAGATTGGAGAAAAGTTGTCAAAGTTGTCATCTATATTGCAAAATCATGAAAATTCATCTACAAATTGTAATTCAATGTTTTAGACTTGGAGATTTGATAGGAGAGAAGCTATAGAAGACCACTAGAGGATATCAGAGTTTTAGATCAACCTTGATATTGAGACTAAATCACCACTTGTGGCGTATGAGTCCCAGTATACCATATTTTAGGCATTTTCTATAGATCCTGATTCAACAGTTCTAGATTTTGATTTTGGCATGAAACCCTAATTTGGGACTAAATCACACCTACTAACGTATGAGTCCCAGTGTGCTTAAAAATTCAAGTTTTTAGGATTTCAAACCTTGTTCCGAGCCTCTTCAACTTTCTAGGTGCACCTTTGTCCTTCTTTAGTTTGCTATTCTGATTTGAGTTCATTTTCTAAGTTACATTGTTAGGTTTTGCATGTTACTTTTCTTTCTGAACCTCACTTGGTGGTGAACCCCCTTATTGTGTTTAATCACACCCTATGACATCCTACTATATATCTCTTTCCCTAATTCCATCATTTGCTTGAGATCTCTAGGGTTTCCTTGAGTGAAACTTGAAGAAAATAGGTGGAAAGGTCCTAAACCCTAGTTCCATCTTCCAAAAAGATAGAACCAAACCTATTTTCTAGGTTTCACCAACATACTACTTACACCAAATCATCCATAATAAATCCACATCATTCATATCCATCTACCAATACCATTGCTTTTGGAAGCAATTTGGATGCCAAACCTCAAATGCATAAAGCCAAAAATCCACAAAAATCAAGGGATCAACTTGTCTGCTCAAAAAGACATGCAAAAACAAAGAAAAATATGATCCAAAATCAAGAACCCCAAAGGTGACAAAGGCCCATGAAGAAAAAATCAAAGTGAAAAACCATGTGGATTCCCAAAATACTCATAGAATCAATGCATCCCAAAGAAAAATCAAAATTGGCATCCAAACTTGCGAATCCAAAAGCTTCATCCAATTCTAAGTCCCCCATCCCATCTAATAATCCTTCATCACCTTCATCCATTTTAGGTCCTTATGTCCCAAAATCTACGTCCACTCCTCCATTTAAACCTAAAAATCCAAAATCCGTGACCTCACTTCCACAATTCCACCACCCTTCAAGGTGTGTGCCAATGTTGATCTTGCTAACATTTCCATCCACTCATCCACAAGTCTTCCATAAAGCCATCCATTATCGAACATCCATCTTCCATCCTTCCATCCCTCTTATCCAAACCTTTGCATAAATCCATATTCTTCTCCCTCTCCCAATCCATTTTATCCCCTTTACCACTATTCTACCAACGACTATGAGCATACATCCAATTACCATGGTTCATTATAGCACATAATCAAGGGATACCATCTATGTAACTAGATGCTTGAGTCCTTCCTCCCCATCCCCTTAAACTCTACACTTGGGGGCAAGCTCCATCCATACCACATCTTATCCACATCCTCCATTATCCCTCATGGTCTATCCATCATCCTATCCAAATCCATATCCCCCTTTTCACTTTTGATCTTGACAAGGCTAGAGATCTTCATATCCACCATACATTATATCCTACCTCCCTTATGCTATCCATCTCGTTCATTCCACATCTCCCATCCTATCCAAATCAATCCTCTTCCCATCTTTGATCTAGATAAGGAGTATTCATGATATCACCATGCATCTTATCTTGTCCATATCATTCATCATATATCCCTCATCCTATCCAAATCCATCTTACCTTCCCATCTTTGATCTTGATAAAGAGCCTAGGGGTAAAATATCCATACATCCATATCTCATCAACTTAATCTTGATAAAAAAATCCATATCTCCCATATCCAATATCCTATCTCCATCGCCCAATCCTACCTAATTCACCCTCTCTTTTCACCATTGATCTTCATAAAGCTAGGGGCAAAATATTCATGCATGCTTTGGACAATCCCATCTTCACTCTTACTTCATCCATGTCCTTTACGCATTATCCTCCCATCTCATGCTACCATTCTTCCATCCATGATTGCACTACGTCTAGTGTGGGACATTTTAGTCCTTTGCAACTAGTCCTTAGGACTTCATCCTCTTATCCTTCATCCACCATCTTCTTATCTCCCATCACCTACCTTCTATCTACTAAATCCATTTATCTCCTATCCACATAATCCATTATCCTCCCATCCTTTTCCTAAGACTTGGCTCTCCCTTGTCATTGGATCCCATCCATTCCTCTATCCTAATCATCCTATCCGCCATCCAATTGTATATTATCCATCCATCTATTATTCCAATCCAACCATTCCCATCCAGTCCTATCCAATGCAATCAAATCCTAATCCATGCAATCCAATCTTGCAAGCTAGTGCATAATCCTTAAGCAATCCATCATCTAAATTTAAATCAAGCTCAAATATATTTATCCACTTTAATCTAACTATCATCATAGGGATGCATCCTTCCCAATCCAATCATCATCATCAATCCATCAATCAACCCATCAATCGATTTTTAGTTTGACTTGGAGCATAGTCCTTGTTTGCTTTTGGTTTGTTGTGCATGCTTTCCTATTACTTGTGTGTTTTATCATTTTTTGCATTTATCACAGTCTTTTGCACTCTATTGCCACAAGGGCATCATGGTCTTCCATATCATGGTGTCATAAGGCATATGTTTGCACTTGACCTTTTTGATCATGTACTTGGCACATTGTCATCCTAGTTCCTTATACCTTGGTGCATAATGTCAAGTACAATATCAAATCTAGGTTGCTCTTTTCATTGCAGTATGATGATCATCCATCCTCCCTCTCCATCCATGTCTTCATCATCCTTAGCATCTCCCATCCATCCTTATGTAGCTCACCCTTTCATCTTTTTATCCTTCATCCTTTATTCTTCCCATCTATTTTGAGAGCACACCCATGTTCTTTGAACCCGCATGTCCTCTCGAGGGGGCATACTACCTCTTCGTCATCCTTTGTCATCCTTCCTAGTGAATGGGGCATCATGCCACTAGTCTTTATCCTTTTCCTAGCCACTATGTTTTATTCTTCTTTGAGATGATATTACTTCTCTTAGTCGCAACATCATCTCAAAGAGGGGCAAAATGTAGTCACCCAAAATAATATTTAATTAAATAAATGCTTGTTATTTATTTAATTTAACCCACTTCCCTTATCCTAATAATTAATTAAATAACTATTCACTATTTATTTAATTGATTTCTCCATTATCCTTTATCCACCACCTTTAATTAAAGATAACCTTTTCCCACTTTCCTCTAAATCCCCTAACCTTGCTTAAGTTAATTAATCTTTGATTAATTAACTTTATCCCCATCCTAAACATCATTATCCCATTCTCCAAATTTTAACTCCACCCAAGTTAATAGACCCTTGGTTTATTAACTCAACCCATTCTCATTAAATCAATTAATCCTTGATTAGTTGATCTAACCCTCATCCTAATCCTGATTATCATTATTTTCTAATTTTAAATTCCTACATCTGACCTACCCCCACTAACCTCTTACACAAGCCACCCTATGAACCACCCTATCTTTTATACAAATTTAATGCCTCTCTTCCCAATGTGTGCTCACACATGTGTGAGCACACCTCCCCATTTCACCCCTATCCATCTTGTGACACTTGTCACGTGGCTAATCAATCTTCATTCCTTGATCCAAACCACATCCTTTTTTCAATCTCAACCCTCCATTAACCAACCAATCCTAGCCCTTGATCCCTCTCACCAAATCTATCTATTCTGATTGTAACGGAGTAATCATCCTGTGAAACATTTTGGTGCTGGCTGCCCCACAAATTGGAGTAATCATGAGGGAACAAGATTTATGCTTTGCAACTATATTTCCTTATTAAATATTTTTATAGCTTTTAATTGCGGAACCATTCATTTGTACTCCAGAGAGCGCTATGAAAGAACTGGGTTTGAAGCCTTCTCGCAGGGCACAGGGCAAAAAATGATAACACAAGTAGGTTCACCAGTGCAGCAGAGGATGGTAAGCCAGAGATTAGTGTGATACATCTTATTGTTTATAAGAAAAAAATTGAAGTAACGTGTGGATGTTTTGCAGGGCTGAGGATCTGATGGGCATGGTACCTTTCTTTTTCAATAGCAGATAGTGAAATTAGGCAGGCTCATATGGATGTTTTTCTTTTTTACTGTAATTTTTGGAGTTTCTTGAAATTTAATAGATAAAGACACTTCTCACATTTGCTGTAATATTTGGATCTTCTTATAGCAATTTTATGGATAGAGACTTTTATGTCTATAGTACAATTTTATAGAGAACTAGCTAACAAACAAGCGCCAACACTGCTTAAATCGGGAAATAAGTTCATACAAACAACAAGAAGGCCTAATAAACAAGGCATGCCCAGTGTCATATCAGACATCCAACACAAGTCAACAAAACAGAGGGACACCAAACACAACCAAAAAACAGACACACAAACAAAAAGGTCGAGAAAGATGTGTGAGACTCACCATTCAATGCAGAGGCGCAATGAGTTAAGATTCTTGATTGTTGTGACCTTCGTATACCCTGTTTCAAAGTTACATAATCCTCTATCACTTCATAATCGAAACCCCAAATCTTAGCATATTAGCTTGTAAATGCTTTGTCAGCTCTTCTGTGAGATTATCAAGGAAAAAAAAATTACTAGATTTGAGAAGGCGTCCAGAGAATGCTGTAGTTGTGGAAATCTACCGATGAGATTTCCGTCTCCCGTACCGTTGCCATAAACATTGGTCTGCAATTTGTATGGCTCTCCAGGTATTGTTCCCAAGAATTCTATGTCTATTTCATCGTGCCATCCTTCATAAACTTGGCCGTTCGAAAGCTGGTCATTACGAATCACCCATTAAAAACTCGCATCACATTCAAACTGATGAAAAACAAGAATTGTAATATAACTCCTTAAATAGTCCAACTTAACCCTTTTGCATGTGTGGGTTTAAAAGTACATACGTAGAATGAAGTGATGATCCCTGCAGTATATTCCGCCTGGAGTTTAACAGCAGCGTTGAAGAAGCCATACATGTAAGCCTCTTTTGACTTGAACCCGCTACCTGCAATCGACCATCATCTTATTCAATTCAATTCATATAAAAGCTGCTTAAACAATACAAAACAGAAAAGAATTGCATTGCTAATGATGTCTTACCGGATGATCTATCTATTCTGATTGTAACGGAGTAATCATCCTGTGAAACATTTTGGTGCTGGCTGCCCCACAAATCGGCATACCCTTCAGAAAACTTGGAAATTCTTAAATACTTGAGCAGGGGCACTGTTGGCTCTCGAAGAATACTATCCCTGTCACCACCACCAGCTAAAACTGGCATATAATGATCCGCCATTTTGAGCATTAGAAGTAGCATCACATTAAAAGTAGCATACAAATCGTACCTGAATGGCATGGCCCAAGTTTTTTCCGTGAAAAAGCAAGAAATGATCACCCTTCAGAAAGACAATGTAGAATCTCGACAAATGAAAAACTAAAAGCAAGATATGTGCGCTCAAAATAACCGTTATGTTGGATTTGTATGAGATTTTTTAAAAATTAGTTACAGTTTTGTCCGTTTATGGTTGTGAAGAAAGCTGCCTATTACCAAGCTTGCATTTGCTTCTTGCCTTAATTCGCTTGGTATGCTTTTATAGTGTTAAATAATATAAAAGAATTTTTTTAACAATATTTGTAAGTTGTTTGTGAGTGATTTTTTTTGCTTTTTAATATTTTTATAAATCTAAATTTAATATGGGTTTAGATTTATAATTGTTGATTTATTTGAATGTGTTTATGGATTAAATAAGTGCATCAATATTTATGTCACTCAATCTTTATATTAAAAAATGATAATTTTTTTACATGATTTTGATTTGGAAGTATTTTTAGAAAGGGTCAACTTAAGTCAATTCAATATTATATCTTGACTTTTTTTTTATAGTTTTAATTGCATATGTGAAAATTGTAGAGTTCAAATTGTTAGCACAAAATGCCTTCGAAAGTGGATCTTCAAGCAAAGATACTTCTCACCCTTCTAAATATCAATAGTTATTTTCTAAGCATAACAATGTGACAAAAAAGTGTTCATCAAGTTGCTAGCACTTCATAATCCTTCATTTAAGCTAGATTTTCTTTTATAAAGTTCACTAAATTTCAAGAATCTATTGACTATCTTCTTTAAACTTTGAGTGTTAATTTACTTGCACTCCCTTAAGTTTATTCACTTAGTTCAAATGAATCACTTCTTAAAGCATATAATGATCAAATATTTTGCAACTATCATCACATTAAAGATCATTATATTCAATTTTTTTATAGGTCTTAAACATAAGGTACAAGACCTCATTGACAAAAATGTAATCAAAGCTGGAAGGGTTAATGATAATGAAAATCTACGAATCAAACCCTTAAATAGTCATTTAAAAATTGACACAAGTCCATTTCCATATTACCTAAACAATGTAGAGCCACATGGCAATAACAATGAACTTGACGATGTACACCATGGTCATACTTATGTGGGAAACATTGAATCTAATGATACATCTTTATTTCTCCCCCTAACCCACCAATTGCATTTTACAATGACGAAGCCCTTCAAGAAAATATTATGGACCATTGGACATTTCAACATCCATGATCCATACTTTAAAAAAGATTATTGGAGTAAAAAATATATTTTTATTTTAATTAGTGGTAATAAATCCAACTATTTGTAGGCATGTACATTATTGATTGTTAGAAAATAAGTAATTGAAATATAACATGGAAAGTAACCTAGTAGAACTAATTGGATAGGGGAAGTATACAAATGAAATCACAATATTTTATTTTTAAAATAATAGTTGCAAGTTCAATTATTGATAGATAATAGAGAGTAGAATAGAACTATACTATTACATATATTGCTTTTAAAATAGTTTTAAAAAAATGTGTTGTTGATTATTGGACCACAACTAATAGGAATGTAAAATGGTAATATTCTATTATGTAAATAAAAAATATAAATTTTAGTAATGGTAATAAGTCTAACTATTTGTAGATACCTATGCCTCTAATTATTGAAGAATAAATCACATAAATGTAACATGGGAAGCAACTCAAGAGAGCTAAGGACAAATTGAAAGTGTAAAAAATAAAGTTACAATATTTTATTTATGTAAACCAACAATTATAATTACAACTATTCATTGTCAGTAGAGGTTATAATACTACTATAATATTATATACTATTTACATAATCTTGAAATGAAACTTTATTACACATTATTTCAAAAGTTCTAAAATGTAATTTTAATGTAAGGAGCATTGTCTCCTTTATAGTACCTGTAGACACCGAAATTTGGTCTAGGCCTGCGGCTTCTATATTCTTCATAATTCGTATTATTCATGGTCATGATTAAATAATGTCAATTATTTAATTATTCATCTTAACATTAATTCATCTTCTATTATTTCTTCTATTAATTAAATAATCTCAATTATTTAATTAATTCACTTTTCTTTATTCTATCTGATTAATTAAATAAACGCTTGTTATTTAATTATCTTATTAATTAACCTTATTCGTCTTGTCAAATTAAATAAACTCACATTACCTGGTTCTTTTTATTCATATTTCAACTATAATTAAATAAATTCATTATTTATTTAATTATTCATTTAAATCCCCTCATCATTTAATTAAATAAATATTATTTATTTAATTATCCTTCGAATATTGAGTCTCTTGAATTAAATGAATTATTTAATTCATTAATTCTATTTTAACACATTCTTCTATATTTTAGATAATTATGTGAGTTATCTAAGCATTCACTTTTACTCAACTTGACATCTATTTTAATCGTTCAGTTAACTATTGATTTAATGTCTGAGTGGCGTCTTCGAGTAATCTCTTCGTCTAATCATGCAATGCGTCCACTTCTAACAATTTAGTGTACATGCAGTTAATTAAATATTCTTATTTAGTGGTAAGTGTTATCGTGCATTGACGGTTGCTTTAATCCAATCTTTATCTTTGTCGTACAAGATATTTCTATGTTTTGAATGCCGAGGCGAGAGATTAAATTATTTATTTAATCCTTGAATTCTATTTCTAATTCGAGATCCTCGTAGTCATCCTTTACATGGGTTCATGTCACGAGATGCATGTCCAATCGAGTCAATCTCGGCGATGGATTTAATCTTTCGATCTTGGCCTGTCGTTTGAATAATCAATTTTCTATAAATTGATTTGTCATTCTTCATTCCAATCTCTCTCATGAATTTTGTAACTTTGGAGAGCACTTTGTCTTGAATCTTCAATATTTTGCTAATCACTATCTTAGGCTATACTTGCACGAACTTGAAAATCTGAGGGCAATTATACTACACAAGCAAAATGGAGAAGGGCAATCGAGATAATTCATGGAAATACGTTTGGAATTGGTGATATTGTTTCAGTTTTAATTACGTTTTTACTTTCCCATGTTCTTTGTTGCTTAACGTATGAATTTGCATTTTAGATTTAGTTTTGTATTGAATGTGTGCTTCTAATCTTGATTCTGGTGTGTCTATTGTGCAAAGCTTTTATTTGGCGTTACATTTTGGTGAACCCGACGTGAAGACACCATCTTCGCGAATCCGTAGATCTTTTAATTTTTGATTTTGCAGATTTTTCGTACGGAACGACGCATGTGAAGTTTCTGCACCACAATTGATTTTCCGAACCGCATGTGAAGTTTCTGCACCGCAATTGATTTCCCGGAACCGCATGTGAAGTTTTTGAATCGCAATTGAATTTATGAACCGCATCTGACAGAGAAACGACGCATCTGGAAATTCTTGAATCGCAAGTGAAATCCCGAGCCGCAACTGAAAGGAAACGACGCATCTGACTGGTAACAAAACGACGCAATTGACTGGTAAAAATTTTATTTCTGCTATTCGGCAATCTGGAATTTTCAATTGATTTTTCGTGTTACTGATATTTGATTTTCAGCATGTGGCCATTTGGAGTTAACAACCTTTTGCAGGACGATTGACGAAGACAATATTGAAAATTACTAATGATATCTTCTGCAGGACGTTTGTCGAAGACCCTAGTTAAATTTTGAAACAGATTGTTTGGTAGCGTAGCAAATCTTTCGTTTGGATTAAAATTAACAAGTGTCTACTGTGTTTGGTGCGAAAGCACAAGTTTGGTCACCCTTACGATTTGGTACACCGAAGTATCCTCTCCCCTTGCGCATCCGTGCGATCCTGGGTGTAAGAGAAACGGTTACCAACTCTAGAACTTGGGCGTTGGGGTGGGAAAAGCCACCCAGGCGACTGGACGGTGCTTGCGAACCCGAGGGACTTCCGGCGGTATACAAGAAGGTGGGTTCGAAACCAAGAATCCGCAGTGTGGATTTCAGCGAGATGGATCGAAAGAGGACTCGCGCCCGTATGGATCACACCCCACGAACGGAATGCCCGAATTAAATGCCCTTTGTTGTAGAGACCAACCTATTTGTGGCCGTTGCTTGGTATTAGTGCAGGGTACAGTATCATGCCCGAAGATTACTCACTACTGATCCCCTTGAGTAGAGATAGCGGTTCTTGGGATGTCACTACCCAATGAATTCGGAATTGGTGTGCTCGAAAGACGTTAATGAGCCGTGGAGGGGAGCTAATGCCACCAAATTCCTAAGCTATCCGCTCTCGAGAAGGAAAGGTGTTCATCACCAATCCGGGGTATAACTGGTGGGCTATACCAAGTATACAAACCCTAGGCCTTTGGGCCTATTAGGATGTGCTTGTCTGTTATCACTTTAAACGTTCTTTGAGTCCAAAATTGAAACTGAAAACACTTTGTCTTACGATTGTCTTTGATTGTCAGAATTTGATCACAGCAGTCAGTTTAATTCATGTCCTTTGAAAATTCCATGAGAGAGAGAAATGCATGATTGTTCACCAGAAACGCATACATCTAATTTTTAGGTAGCATCTGGTAATTTTTGAGTCGCATCTGATTAAATCACGAGTCACATCGTAATTTTAAAGTCATGCGTGATTATTGTGGCTAGCATCTGTTATATAGATGCATCGGTTGTTATGAGTTTATCTGTGAATTTAGAATTAGCATCGTGGGTGCGATTATGCAGCTTTAGAAACGCATCGTTATCATTACGAGTGCATGTCATCTTGAGTGCATATGATGCAAAATTACATCACATGCAGTTTGAACCGTGGCTGTTAAGAATTGAAGCCTTATCTGTCTGATTACCAGAAAAACCAAAATTCACTGCCACTGTCCAGTTAGCAGGGTTATACTAGTTTCAGTGGTCTTCATACAAACAGTCTTCGAAAATAGAAACCTGAAACGATTTGCTCAATTTTGCATCCTTTAGGTTCATTTAGTCATTACCATAGTTGTCTTCAGTTAGAGTTTACCTTCATCTTAGGGATCATATTACTTTGCATTAGACTTTTAGAGAGGTCACATTTACAAACTTTAGGAGTAGTTCACCATCTATACTCTAGAAAGGTCATAGTGTCAACGAAATCTGTCATTGAACCTAGTCTTATCATCATATACTTTGTCCCACAGAGAGTTGTCCTACCTCATCAGTCTAGTTAGGAAACTCAACGTGTCTCTGATCTTTGTCCTACATTGGTTCCTTGACTTATCTAAATTGACACTTTGGTTTGACTTTAGGTAGTTGGTCCCTTCACCTTGGGTTTATAGAATTGATCATTTTAGGGTCTCACTTAGACTTCTTGCACCTTTAGGGTCTAGACTAGTATCATCATAGGACATCCCTTATTTTGCATAAGAAAACCCCAAAAACATAGAATAGAGTCATACAATTTCTAGATATAGTTTTGCATTTCCCGCATATTGAGCTTGTCTTACATTGTTGAAACTAGGTCTAAGAGAAGAGAAAGAGAAAACATGTCGAACCCAGGCGAGTTCATCAACCCATTTTCTTCAAGACCTCATAAGACTCTATTAGACAAATTCACCACTAGAAACACTCAAGGACATGTTACAACAGAAGACATAGAGGCTGCCGCACAGGACCCTGAATTTGCCTCTTTTGTAGATGAGTACCTAGCAAACGATCGTCAACGGTTCTTAGGAAAACTGCTAGCCGAAGGTGCTACCTTACCTCCAGGATTTGACATTAGCACCTTACAAACTCAACCTACACAAGGGACACATACCACGACTGCTAGTACTACTATACCTCAAGTCAGCACGACTATGCCATCTAGCACGTCTACACAGAGTACAACAGTCCATACGTCCCCATTTGGTATACCTAGCATAACATCAGGATTTAATTTCACTACAGGGACATCCTCATCCACTCCCACTGGTCCTCTTATTGGGAGTAAAAGACCTAAAACATCAGCCCATACATCTTATGTCGGTATCACTAGTGCGCAATCAACAACCACACCTACTGCTAGCATTATGGGTACCTTGCCACAGTCAATGGCCATACCTAGTGCTCAGGTCACTAGTACTATACCAAGGATTACACAAACAGGGGGCATTCCCTCCTTCCAATATGGCAATCAAAATCCACTTCTCCAGACTACCAGTCAAAACCAATTTACATCGGTTCCGAATCAGAATCCCTTTTCACAGATTGGTAGTCAGAATCTGTCTACCCAGATTCTAGGCCAAAACTATTTCACATCGGTTCCGAATCAGAATCCCTTT